>JAJPUD010002286.1:310967-335386 GCA_023553655.1 Myrmecobius fasciatus | reverse complement strand
TCTACAAGAGTAAGGAAACACAATGCAAGCAAACATCAATAGAGAGCATAAAAATGTTATGTTGTGGTCCATATTTCATATCCCTCTCTCTGGGTGTATATGGTTTTCTTCAGTGAACAATTGGAACTGGTTTGAGACAATTCTTTGCTGCAGAGAGCCATGTCTATCAGAATTGATCGTCATATAGTATTATTGTTGCAGTGTATAATGATCTGGTTCTGCTCGTTTCACTCAGCATCAGTTCATGCAAGTCTCTCCAGGCCTCTCTGAAATCATCCTGCTGGTCTTTTCTTACAGAACAATAATATTCCATAACATTCATGTACCATAATTTATTCAGCCACTCTCCAATTGATGGGCATCCCTTCAGTTTCCAGTTTCTAGCCACTACAGAAAGGGCTGCCACAAACATTCTTGCACATGTGGGTCCCTTTCCCTCCTCTAAGATCTCTTTGGGATATAGGCCCAATAGAAACACTGCTGGGTCAAAGGGAATGCACAATTTGATAACTTTTTGAGCATAGCTCCAAATGGCTGGATCCGTTCACAGCTCCACCAACAATGCATCAGTGTCCCAGTCTTCCCACATCCCCTCCAACATTCATCTTTATCTTTTCCTGTCATTTTAGCCAATCTGACAGGTGTGTAGTGGTACCTCAGAGTTGTCTTAATTTGCATTTCTCTGATCAATAGTGATTTGGAGCAACTTTTCATATGACTAGAGATGGTTTTAATTTCATCATCTGAAAATTATCTGTTCATATCCCTTGATCACTTATCTATTGAAGAGTGGCTTGAATTCTTATAAATATGAGACAATTCTCTATATATTTTAGAAATGAGGCCTTTATCAGAACCATTAAATGTAAAGATGATTTCCCAATTTGATGCTTCCCTCCTAATCTTGTCTGCATTAGTTTTATTTGTACAGAAACTTTTTAACTTAATATAATCAAAATTATCTATCTGGTGTTCAATTAAGAGTTCCAGATCTTCTTTGGACATAAATTTATTCCATCTCCACAGGTCTGAGAGGTAAACTATCCTATGTTCCTCTAATTTGCTTACAATATCACTCTTTATATCTAGATCATGAACCCATTTAGATCTTATCTTGGTATATGGCTGCCCCATTTTCCTAATAACCAACTAGTAAATATAATAGTTATTAGAGTATTCTCTCTGGATGTGGTTTGGTAGTGTGTTCTTTATCAAATCATTAGGAAATTGGTCTATCCAGAGGACAGACAGGGATAGGAAGTCTGTGATGTTTTGTCCATAAGTCTGGATGGCATCTAGCTCACCTTTGCTAGATCATTGATGGGACTGGGGTTTAAGGGTTCACTGACCCTCTATGTCTTTAGGATTTTTTTTTTTGGCTGAGGCAATTGGGGCAACTGTGACTTACCCAAGGTCACACAACTAGGAAGTGTTAAGTGTCTGAGGCCAGTTTTGAACTCAGGTTCTCCTGACTTCAGAGCTGATGCTTCCTTTAGGTTTTTTTTTTTGTTGGGATAGCTCCAACAGGACCATACTTGAGCAAGCCAGAGATTCATAAACCATTTTCCTTGTTCCCCCTTTCATCCTCATAAGACATCAGAATAAATTGTGCAAATTAAGAACACTAATATAAAACAGAGTGTGCTATGAATGCCAAAGTGCCAGGGCACTGGGTAAAGCTTCCAAGGGGCAGTTTTCTGTCATTTTCTCTCTTTACCTCCCATTAAAAAAAAGAAAGAAAGGAAAAAAGAAAATTAGATTTCTCCACAAGTTAAAGGAAAGACATCCAGTTGCATTTGGGAGTAGTCTAACCCCAAGGCCAAACAAAAATTTTTCTCAGCTTTATTATTCCCTTACACTGTCAGCAACAACTTAGCACAAAATATACCTTTCCTCTGGTTTCTTACCATTTTGCTGACATGTTGATAAAAACAAAATGGCCGGCTCCTTTTCCTCAGCAGGAGCTGTTGTACTGTTTGATTTTCTAGAGCAATCTTTCCAGCATACATGGAGGAAGAGAAACGATGAGTGGATATGGCATAGGATAAAGAAAAAAAAAAACAGGAATTTTTATAGTACCTAAATTGCTTTTCTAAACCCCAAGCACACTCTTTAAATCAGAAAGCACAAGATAATCATGAAATATACTGAAGAGATTTTGGAATCAGGGACTCTTTTCGTGATAAAGTAGGGAATTTTCCAAACAAGTCCTCCTTGTAGTAGAGAGACAAATGGAGGAGGTGAATGAGAAAGGTTTTATTAGGAGATAACAGAGTGAAGGAGAGAGCTGCAGCAAAGAATCCTGTTCCAGGAATCAGGAAACCTTAGGGTCCCATTCTAACTCCACTTAGGATTTATTTTATAACCTTGGTCAAGTGAATTCCCACTGCGCCTCACGTTTTGAAAAATGAAGTAGGATTAGATGATTCCTTAGGGTCTTTTTCAGAACTGACATCAGAAAGGCTGCTGAAGACAGCCCAGAGCAGGCAAGGTTGGGTGACTGGTTAGGCTTCTTCCTCACGCCGGGGACAGCACCTGTCCAAAGTCTCAGAGATCCCAGCTTCCTATACCTTGTAGAATGAGACAGCGGAGGCGGAGCCGGTACTCCCTGCTAAGCAGGAGGCAAACCATTAGAAATCAGGTCATTTGGAATACAGAACTATCATCTCGGCTAGCATTGCATTAGCGCATAAACCTGCCCTGCTTTCACGAGGAATCGAAACTTGCGATAGGAACTAGGATGAAATAGACAGGCTGGCCTCAATGAAAACAAATTGCTGCCAATTCTGTTCCTCTGGAACACAGGTGGTGCGCATTACGCCGGGAAATGAAGCCAACTCATTTTGCTCGGGCAGGAGCTGCCTGCGCCAGAGTCTTGACAGGCAGCTAGCCTTTCAGCGCGGCAATCTGTGTGAGGCGCCTTCCGCGGCTGGGGTTTAAAAGCCGCAGAGTGAAATAAACGCGAGGGAGATTGCACGCATGTTGCATAATGTAGCCAGTTCGCTTTTGCAGAAAGGCCTCCCACCTCTCAGAGGCGAAGCTCCAAGGCCCCCTGGCGGCAGTAGCCAATAAGAGAGCGGCTTGCCGTTCTGCATGCCGGGCTTTTCAGCAGCGGCTCAGCCCTATTCTAATGATCGAGCCGATCCCCTCCTAAGTAAGCATCTTCATGGTTTGTTGTAAATACGAAACAACACAAAAACTCATGATTCTTCTCGGATTGTGAGGGACCGACCACCAAACCCACAAGCTGCGCGGACGAGTGCTTCAAGACCATTGATTTTCTTGCTTCAGGCGCTCGCCCACATTTGGCTAAGTTTGGTCCTGCTGGAAATTTCATAAATCCTCGTGGATATTGACTTGTGTTACTTGTGCGGGACGCTCCCACCTCCTAACCAGGCTCGCATCTTCTACTCTTTGCTCTTCCAAACTATTCCACCCGCTTGGCTGGATTCAGCACAAATCTGATCATGTTCAAAACAATTCCCGGGCTCCTGACTGTCCCTAATGCGCACCAAAGTCCAAACTCCTCAGCCTGGCAGCCAAAGGCAACCGGCAATCTGGCTCCAAGCTACCTTCCATTGCTCCCTCAAGAGTGACTAGCCATCTGGTCTCAGACACTTAACACTTTCTAGCTGTGTGACCCTGGGCAAGTCACTTAACCCCAATTGCCTCAGCAAAAAAAAAAAAAAAAAAAAAGTGACTAGCCATCTCTTCCTTCCCATCTTTGTGATTTTACCTACACCTTTCCCTCTGCTTGCAGTTCCTTCCATTCCAGCTCTGACTGCATTTCACAACTGATTAGTCATTTTTAAAGGCTTAGTTCAAATGATATTTCCATAGTGAAATCTTTCTTGATCCTCCAGCTATGTGTCTGATCTCTTCCTTAACAGATTCCATCTACTCCTTTTCTATGCTTATGAACATTGCCCTTTATTATTTGTATACTTTTTTATCATCTTTACTACATTTTAAACTTTTAGGAAGCAGAGATTTTATTTTGTATTTTTATGTCCCTCAAAGCCTAGCACTGTGCATTGTACTTGGCATTTAATAAGTATTTATTGAATGAATGAATGCAAGGTACTATCTTTGGAGAGATGATTTGCTGCTATGGAAAGAGCATTAGGCTTGGTATTAAAACCTGAATTCAAGTCTTGACCGTGCCATTTATTGCCTGTGTGATTTTAGAGAGATCGTGTATAGTTTCTGGTCTTTAGTTTCCTTACCTGTAAAATGGGTATGATAATATCCAGCATATTTCAGAGGGATATTGTGGGTACTAAAGGAGATAATGGAGGTTACTTTATCAACTGATTGTATGCTAGGGAGATGGAGAAATCAGACTGAAATTTTGAGCCTAGATGACTGGAAGGATAATAATGCCTTTAACAGAAACATGGGATCTGGAAGAAAAATTGGTTTTGGTAGAGAAAAGCCACCTATAGGATATCCAGTCAGAAATGTTCAGTGGGTAATTGGGAAAGTGAGATTAAAGCTTAGGAGATTTTATTTTATTTTTTTCAAAAATTATATACTTTTCAAAGTGCTTTCATATATGTCACCTTGTGGAGGGACCAGGTTTTTGAAGCAGGGTAAAAATACCAATGTTATAGCTAAGGAGCCTGAGGCTGAGGAAGATTACATAATTTGCCTGTCATGCTACAAATTTAAGTGAAGACAAGACTAGACCTCGAATCTTATGGCTTCTCATCCAGTCTCTCATTGCTAGGAAACTCTCAGTCCTCACAAAGTATTATATATTTGGTATCAATTACCCTATATGAAATAAACTACTAATTTAGTTCAATTACAATTAGAAATTCAAAAGACTGATTATGTTATAGATTCAGATTAAGAAGCAGTTTTAAATTAAGCTTGAGTGTAAAGATTCTTGATACTTCCAGTCAGGGTATCATGGAAAAATTATTGTTAGAATTTCACAAATATTTGATACAAATTTTTCCCTTTTTGCTGAGGGTAGAATGTATAGCTGTTTTTTTTAAATAGTTGGTTATTTTAAGGGCAACCAGAGTATAACTCTGTCTTGAACCAATGTCCATATGGTGGCAATATGGCCCAATTGTCACTGGATCACAAGCTGCAAGCTCCAAAATGGCACTGGCTTTCCCTTGACATCCCTTGAGGGATGTTTGTTATGAATGACTGGGAAAAAGCTTTGCATTAAATATCTTTGATAAAGGCCTGATCTATAGGGAATTAACAGAAGTATACAAGATAAAGAACCATTCCCAGTGGATAAGTGGTCAAAGCACATATATTTCAAAAGAAGAATAGCAAATTATTAACAGGTCCCTTCCTGCTCTGGATCCTATGATTCTTGATCTGGGATATACACAAAAGGGACCTGGTGATAAATATGTTAAATAAAGAAATAAGGCTATAAAATGACTGTGTCAATTATCCATTAGGAGTCAACTTTTTAGGCTTGTGTAACATCAGCAGGGTTAAACATTTTTTAGGCACCATTAGTATCACAGGCCATTAAGTTTTTCTTAGCTGCCACTGATTGCTAAGTAACATAATGGCTTTGGTCATCAACCCTAAATGGCCCTCTCCTCCCTTACCTATCATATATCTCTTTATTTGGCAAGTAATTAACACATATTTACTAAAATTGAACATGAGCATTAGTATTTCAGGTATTTTTACCTAGGAGAAAAATAAGTGCATACGTGCATATGTACCTATTCTCTCTGTGTATCTCTCTCCCTCTTTCTTTGTCTCTTTCTGTGTCTCTGTCTCTCTATGTGTCTCTCTCTCTCTGTCTCTCATTTTCTCTCCCCCTCTTTCTCCCTCCTTTCTTTCAATGCCAGGTATTAAAAGAATCACCTTAAAGAAAAAAAAAATCCTGTGAGAAATCCTGTTGAAGTAAGGTGATCCCACTTGGGTGAATTTCTGATTGATGCTCATATTTGTTCTCTCTTTAGCATGCAGATCTATTTCATCTAGTCCATCTGAAGAACTCGCTTTAAAGGGTTTTCTTCTTGTTCTTCAGAGTTAGAGAGCTGAGTCTTTATCTCTCTTCTGCTGGGGAGCAGTCTTACACTATGATCAAGAGGGCACAAACAATACCTGACATAAAAAGAAATAGACCAAATAGAAAATGCTCCCCCGAGTGGTTACATGTATAAATTGTAAGTAATAATCTCCACAAGGAGCCTTTAAGAGTTGAATTATTCACTCTTTACTCTTTTAGCCTTCTAATCAAGATCATTCCAATAGTATCCAAATCAGGTTTCCAATTGTATTAAGTATTTATAAATAATGTCTTTGTCATTTAATGTAGTGGGCACTTTGATCACCTCAATGCACTTAAAATACACAAACACACATTTTCATTCTACTGATTATTCTTTATTGTCTCTCATCTTTATCACCACCAAAGATCATGTTTAAGTGGCCCCTGCCAATTCTTTCACTGAATTAAATGTCAATATAAAATAATAATAATAAATATTAAGAAATTAAACATAAATATTGTCTCTCACAATTGCCTGTAACTCAATTTAATTCTTTCTGGCTTGTTTGGGATATGATTCTCCATTCATTAAGTCTCTTATTCAATTCAACAAGCATTTATTAAATCTCTACTTTGTTCTAGGCATTGTAGTGGAGTGGGAATCAGGAATACAAAGAAAAAAAATAAAAGACCTCATCTCTAGGAACTTGTATGGGGGATAAAAACAAAATAAAAACCAAACTAAATAGAAAATCATTTCAAAAGTAAGGGCTTTAGCAACTGGAAGAATCAGGATAGGCCTCTTTGAGGAAGTGGTACTGACCCTTGGAGGAAGCCAGGCCACTCTCTTATGGAAAGCATTTCAGGGATGGGGGGAAAGAAGGGAGGAGGTAGATGAGCTTTACATACAGTCAATTGCAAATATTATAGGTTGGCTGTAAATACAGAATAGACAGAGAATAATGTGCTTGGAAAGGCAGTAATCAAATTCAGAAAGACCACAATTTTTTTTTGTTTTTAAAGCTTTTTATTTTCAAAATACATGCAAAGATAGTTTTCAACATTCACCCTTGCAAAATAATATGTTCCAAATTTTTTTCTCCTTCCCTTCCCCCATCCCCTCCCTTAGACAGCAAGTAATCCAACATATGTTAAACATGTACCACAATTGTTAAACTAAGGATTTTATATTTTACCCTAGGGTCGAAGCAGACAATGGAGGTTTATAAGCAAAATTCATGCTCTAAGAATACTAGTTTGGTACCTGTAAGAAACAAAATATCTTATCAAGAACTCCACAGACTCACTCATGAATGCAAGAAAGATTTATTTTACATTGGAAGAATGGGTGTGAAGGTGAATAGACACACCTTTGAAATTCCAAAGGTATCCTGAAGCACAGGTCTCACCCTGAAATTTTCCATCCATCCCTCATTACATAGCCAATCCTTACTCTCTAAGAGCTTACATTCTAGAAGAAGAAGGGTAATAGAGAAGGGCTAAGAGCAGAGGACAAAAAATTCTTTTCAAATCTCAGTACACCGTCCTTCATTATAAAAGTTAGTCTTTGTCCCCAAGGAGAGGACAGTCTTTTAGGGGAAGATTACATTCTTTTGAAGAAGATAACCTTCACCTTTGATTATTCCTTGATGTCCATATGGATTTCAGTTTTCTAATTTGTTTCATTCCTCCAATTTAATTTTCATAACTGGAAACCCAAAATGCCCATCCATTTCTCACAGTACCTGATGGAAGATGGATTGAGGAGAGTAGAAACTTCAAACACAAAGAACAATTAAGTGGGTTTTACAACAGTCTAAGAGTAAAATATTTTTATTTTAATTCAATTCAATTCCACAAATACTATGGGAGGAAAGAAATACAAAGTTGAGACAAGATGCCATACATGTCTTCATGGAGTTTATAGTCTAGTAGTGATGTGAACTATCTTTTATCACAAAGAACCCCAATCAGCTGCTATCAGATATAACCAATTCCCAGACTATTCTGTTTGGATTGAGTGATTATGAGGCTGGAACTCTTCTGTCTATCCTTGAACCTCTGTGCATCTTTAAATAGCCTTTGAGATATTGATTAGCATATCTTTAGACAGCTAGGAGACCTGGTCTGCCAGGTGCATTCCATCTGGCTCCTAGATTCCCCCAACTTTGAGTTCCCTAGCATTTCCTCTCCTCATGATCCCCTCTCCTTCTTGAGTTCATGCCTTTATGTCTGGGAAAGCCACAAGGCTATACCTCCCCTGCAAAAGATCTGCTTATGATGAAAATCTTTGTTTATTCTTTTTGGGTCTAAATCCACCATGAGGTTACCCTTTCTCTCCCTCCTCATAGTGCCTTCCCTCTAATGGCACCTTTCTCCTTATTCTAGCTATTTCTGGTGAGTCTAACCTAATGTTGAGGTTGGGAAAAACCCCAAAAGTCTGGGAGTCACAGACCAGTGTCACAAGGTATCTCAAAAGAATTTGCAGGCTTGAACCCCTATCAAGTCAAGGGGCAAAGTTTATTGTAATTGTAATGCCAATTGAAGCAGTCTAAATTCCTAGAGAATTTAGCAGAGAAACACATTTATCCAGTTCTTTGTGTTATAGATAGGCTAATTTTATTACCTAGGGGTAGAACCAAGGAGAGGTCTCAAAAATTTGGTTATCACTGACCAACAGACAGTAATATTTGTTGACAGACAGTTTGTTAGAGCTGTAGGTTGGGGTGGGGGACTCAGGGCCACAGATTCCAAACCTAGCAAACTTTAGAATCATTGGCAGATTATTAGAATAGAAGCCCCCTAAGGTCAAGGGACCTTAAAATTATTGCTGTCTTCCCTAGAAGCTATATTACATCATTTCCCCTCCCAAGCAGTTTGCACCCTAAATTGATTTGGGACAAAGGGATGGAGATCTCATCTTCTGGAGCTGCTCTGAGCTAATAAGGGGCATAGAGCTGGCCCTACTCAGTGGGGTCCAGACTGAGAAGGGGAGACATGCAACTTGAAGATGGCATCAGCAGCATTTAGGGGGTGCTGGGTGTCAGAATCAATTAGCCGAGGTATTCAAAGTGAACAAATAATTGGAAGTTCAGTTCATAGCTTGGACCCTGGAGGAAACAAATCTACCAAAAGGAATATTAGTTCTCAAGAGATTATGAAGAAACTCCAAGAAAGATGGTATAGAAACACTTTGAGTGAGTTTGCTAGAATAATTTTGGAATGGATATCCTACAATTATTATATGGATAAGAGATCCTTTCTGGCAAGAAGACAGGGGGTAGTCAGGTTAAAGTGATTCCCCTGGAAGGGTAGGCTAGTACAAATGGAGTAGCATTCAGGGTGGGGATGGTAACATTTGGGAATGGGGCCTTTGCAAATAATGCATCAGGTGGCCTCTGTGGGCTGTCTTGGAAATGCTGAGGGTCCATTCAACAGTCCTGAATGCCCCCACTGCCCACAGAGTTCCCTAACCTGACTAAGGAACTGTCTCCCCATTGGCAGGGACCACAGAATGACGCCAAAAGAGCTGGAGAGAAAATACTAGGAGCAAAGCTCGCATCCTTGGAGTGTTGTAAAAGGTACACCTGGAAAAAGAGGAAAATAACAAGAAAGCAAGCTAGAGTGCAGGAGCGAAGGTCCCCGGCAACTTCAGCCTTCTCTATCCAGTTTCCAATGTTTCCAGGAGTCCTGCGGAAGAGTAGTTTCAGGTCCTCTATGGGTTCACAGGAATAGTCAGGGATGTCTGAGGGAGAAGTAACAGGAACAGCACTTTTAATTCTAGAAACATGAGTCCAGCTGGAGAACCCGTCCAGTTTGGTTTAGGAAGGACTCGCTTGAGAGTGTGATTCATTTTCTCCACCTTCCCAGAATGCCAGAGTGGTAAGTCATCTCAAGGGCCTCAGCCACCTTCTGAGTTACCTGAGAAGTGAAGGCCGGGCCGATCAAAGCCAAGTATGATTTCTTCTAGCAAACATTTTGAAACTTCCTGAGCCTTCTCAGTCTTGCAAGGGAAGACTTTTATCCAATTAGTAAAGGGGTCAACAAAAATCAAAAGCAGTTTGAAGCCCCTGAGAGGGGGTATGTGTGTAAAATCTATCTGCCAGTTCTTCCCTAAGTATGTACCCCTCCTCCAGAAGGGCTTCAGGATAGGGGTTGTTTGGGCACAAACTGGGCAGACCTGAGAGATCTGTTTAATTGTTTCTCCTAGCTTGGGAACAGTGAAGATAGGTTTGTTTCACAAGCGATTGATTGGAGAGCATTTTTTCCCAAGTAGGTAGCTTGGTGTAGGTCAAAAGAAGCTCCCACTGACTTGCCTCTCGGATTAGAAACTGGCCGGAGGGTGGTTGAAACCACCCGGAGGGGAAAAGGCTCCTTTCTGAGCTCCTTTCTGAAGGGGTGTAAGAGTCAGGACTGGGGAATTAAAGGTGCCATGGTCAGGGGCAGCAGCACAGGCAGTTGAATCTGCAAGCCTCTTAACCTTGGCCTGAAGTGAATCTTCCTTCTGGTGTCCTTTACAAAACATAACAGAAATCTTTCTAGGTTCGTGGAGAGCTTGCAATAATTGTAGAATTTCCTTTGTACATTTAATAGGAAATTTTTTTGCTATCTAAAGTCCCCTTTCTTTCCATATAGCTCCATGAGTGTACAAAATATGAAAAGCATATTTGCAGACAGTATAAATGTTCACTCTCATTCCTTTCCCCAATTCCAAAGCCATACTAAGGGCAATGAGTTAAAAGCTTTTAGGTAGGGCTACGGCCAGGGCAACAGATTAGTGTCAGGGCCTTGAATAGAATCACAGAAGGGCTTGGCAGTAACTAAAATTAGGTATAAAATCCAGCCCTTCCTAGGAAAGTACACAGTGGTTAGGGAGTGATTAACAAACTGATAGACTTTAGACAAAGAAAATTTATAAACCTGGGGAGCAGGGGGCTGGAAGTTAGGGGTTTGTATGGCTGTAGCATCTACATACTGAATAGCCAGGGCCTGTCCAAATATGGGGAAGCTGTCACAGAAGTCCTGAGCTACTCCATGTTATGGACATGACTACTCATGTTAATTAGTGAGATTATGTGTCCCTGGATTTGTCCCTTCAAGGGCAAAGGGAGATTGTGAATTTTTATGCAATGGAATGCAAAGTAAAGCATCTTTAAGATCTAAGATATTAAACCATTTTGTCCCCTGGGAGACTAGTATTGAGGCTCATGGATTCTACTAACATTTGCTCTGCTTATAGAAATTTGCTATAAGAGGAAAAAGCAGGAACATGATGATATTGTCAAAACTGGTCCTTTTTAAGAAAATTTCCCAGCATTCTAATTACAAGATAGAAGGTTTTTTCTTTCAGATTGCATTTTAAATCTTTCCAGATAACAAAATCTAACTCACAGAGCAAACATGACACAGACATTTTGCACAGAGATGCAGACACACACGGAATGACATGAAAGAAGACTGCCCCATCTTTGCCAAAAGTCACGACATTTTGCCAAAAGCTATCCTATAACACTTTGTCTCCTCTGGTGTCCCAGAGAAGATGAAAAGGTGGCAAAGGTTCCCTAGGGACTTTGCCAAAAAATTGCAAGAATTTCCAAGTTTGAGCATCCTCAGTCAAGGAAAACTTGCCGAATGTGGAGCTCAACCCAGACAAGCCTTCTCCCAGTGGCTTGGGGTGTCCCAGCCATAAGATCGTGGAAGAAAAAAATGGGGGGGTTTACCTTGACAAGGAAGGAATGAAGCCAGGGGAGGCCAGACTCTCCCTGTACTAGGCCACCAAATGTTGAGGTTGGAAAGGGACCCCAAAAATTTGGGGATACAGACCAATATTTTGAGGTATTTCAAAAGAATTTGCAGGCTTGACCCTGTTATCCAAGTCAAGAAGCAAAGTTTATTGTAATTGCAACACCAATTGAAACAGGCTAAATTCCAAGAGAATTTAGCAAAGAAACAGAATTAAGGAGACCCATTTATCTAGTTCTTCATGTTATAGATATGCTAGTTTTATGGCCTAGAGGTAGAACCAAGAAGTGGTCTCAAGAATTTGGTTATCACTGACCAATATTCAGTAATGTTTGTTGACAGACAGATTGTTAGAACAAGAGGTTGGGGGTGGGGGACCCCAGGTCACAGATTCCAAAGCAGAGACTTTAGAATCATTGACAGATTGTTAGAATAGAAGCCCCCTAAGGTTAAGAGGACTTAAAATTATTGCTGTCTCCTCTAGAAGTTATATTACATCATTACCAGTCAATGACTTACTCCCATCACACAGAATATTTCCTTTATCCTGGGTAATTGTGAGTTCTCCTGAGGAACTTGTCTTTTTTCCTTGCTAACTGTATGCTCTCTCAATTTTATTTCATATTTGCTGCTTCGGGTGCCTATTTTACCTCTTATTTTTGTCTATAACTTCTTCCCTTAAACAAATCTGCCTTTTGCCAAAGAGAATGGCCATTGCTAATTCATCACATGTTTATTTCAAACTAGGAAATGCCCTCATCAATAGGTGCTACATACATACATCTACATATATATATACATATATATATATACATTTATATGATTTTTCAAGATTTGCAAAAGTCTTTTTATATATTCCATATATACTTTGATCTTTACAACTCTGGAAGGTAAGTGCTATTATGACCCCCATTTTACAGATAAGGAAAGAAGGACTAACTTTTGAGTTTAAGTGATTTGCCCTAGGTTATACAGATGGTAACTATCTGTAGCAAGATTTGAATTCAATTCTTTGTGACACCAGATTCAGCCCTCTATCTATACGTTTATGGAGAGGAAGAGGAGGAGGAGGAAGAAGAAGAAGAGGAGAAGCAGGAGGAGGAGGAGGACAAAAAAAGGAGGAGGAGAAAGGAAAAGGAGGAAGAGGAGGAAGAAGAGAAGAAAAAGAAGAGGAGGAAGATAAAGAAATAGGAGGGAGAGAAAGAAGGAGAAGGAAGAGGAGAGACAGAGGTGGGGAAGGGGTGATGGGGGAGAGATATACATATAAGCCAAAATTGTAGGACTTGTACATATATGTTTTACATTTATATATATGTATATTTATATGTTCATTAATAATATATATCTATATGCATGCATATAGATATACACATATGATTGGATTAGCAGGTGGCAGCCCTCAGGGTTTGAATTTGAGCTACACCAGAAGATTTTCATGATAACGTTTATATGTTTATCCCTGTTAAGAATTCCAAAGGAGAAAAAGGAGGGGGCCAAAGTAGGCCTTATTGCACAATGTTCCCCTCAGAGTTTTATCACCTTTACCTCCAACTGAATTAGATTATTTGCATTTTGGCCCATCTCCCTTGTGGCTGAACCCAAAGAAATGTTGGGCCTTAGCACTGGTCCTGCCACTAGACCCTCAGGACCACCATGCCCTGCCATCTGTCCTGCTGATGTGCCCTAAAGATGACTAGGCCCTATTAGAATGAGAGCCCCTTGAGAGCAGGAACTGTACTATTTTTCTCTTTGTCTATCTAATGCTGAACACAGTATTTTACATATAGTGAAAGCTTAAAATAAACGCTTTTATTCTTTAATATGAATAAGTACATATATATCAAAATGTGAACAATAGTAATAATAATAATTAAGATTTATTTAGCATTTATGATGTTCTAGGCATTGGGCTAGGCACCTGACAATGATTATCATATTTGATTCTCACAACTAGGTGCTATTATTACCCCATTTTACAGATGAGGAAATTGAGACCAATAAAAGTTAAATGACTTGCCCTGGATTACTCAAATGATTACTCAACACTCTATCCATCCCACCATCCTGCTGCTTCCCCAAATGGCAAATCAGGTGCAATCCAGGTCCAAGGAAGGAAAGATAGTTTAGCAGCAAGATGGGAAGAGCAAGTGAAATTATAGCTTTTTTTTTCCTGAGGCAATTGGGGTTAAGTGACTTGCCCAGGGTCACATAGCTGGGAAGTGTCTGAGACCAGATTTGAACTCAGGTCCTCCTGACTTCAGGGCTGGTGCTCTATCCACTGTGCCATCTAGTTGCATCTTAATGGATAAGTAGGAAGTCAGTAGGAAGAGGTGGGGACCTCCCAAGCACAGGGGACAGAAAGGACAAAAGTATGGAGCTGGGGAGTGGGAGAATGGGAAAGCTGGTCTAGAATGAGAAAACTCTGAGGGGAGCAGTGTGCAATAAGGCCTACAGATGGGCTAGGCCTTGAATGTGAAGATGAAGCATGTGGACTTTATTAGCAGGGAATGAGAATCACTTCAACTCAGAGCAGTAACAGGATCAGATGGGATGTGATGGAGTGGATGGCTCAGCCAGTGGGAAGACTGGTTAGGAAGCGGCCTCTGCGTCTCCTTGGAGGTGAGGCTGCAGTGAGCCCAGAAAGGAGGGCCCAGAAGGAGAGAGAAATTCTAAGACCTGACTGCATGTGGGAGGTGAGGAGGTGCAAGAGTCTGGCATGGGGGCTTGGGTGAATGTGGAGCCAGAAGCAGAATAGAGAAGTCAAAGGGAGGAAGTGGAGGAGGAGGATTTCAGAGAAAGAAAGAGCAATGCTTCTTAAAGCTCCTCTTCCTTTTGGTTGCCAGTCTCTGGGCCATGTAACTTGTTGCTAACCTCCTAGGGAGAGAATGTAAAGGAGAGCAATGAAAGTTGAAATTTCAAACCATAATTTTTGCCTTTTATTAAAGTCTGAGAATATTATTATATAGATAGTAAATGGAAAAATGAAGCCTGACTGGTGGGGCAGATGGGTGAATCTAATCATTAAAGTGTTCTTTTTTACACACGTACTTTTCTTTTCACTTTTCATTAGCTTGGATAATAATTTGCAAAAAAATAAAAAACAGTTTAACACTGTCAGAAAACAAAAAGACAAAACTCAAGAAATTCAGACTGATTCATTAGGATGACTTTGAAACTACAGAATATCTTTAATAATTTTTTTTTTAAATGGCCAAAGCTTTCTTTAAGGGTGGTTACTGTCTCTAATGAGGCAAACTCATCACCAGCTTCCTATAGGGATGAGTATCTCTGCATCCTGGCTAGACTGGTCCTCAAACCACACAGGAAAATCTTTTTTTTTTTTTTCTGAGGCAATTGGGGTTAAGTGACTTGCCCAGAGTCACACAGCTAGGAAGTGTTAAGTGTCTGAGACCAGATTTGAACTCAAGTCCTCCTGACTTCAAGGCTGGTTCTCTATCCACTGAGCCATCTAGCTGCCCCATGGCAGAGCCTTTTTGCTGGATTCTTTCCTCACTGGTAAAACCTGTTGATCCTTGAGTTCCACCATCATGACCTTTGAGAACCCAGAGTCATGGTCTTGGACAGTTTTTAGTGAATATTTAATATCTAATATTATGGTATTTAACACAGTGGAGATACCATTTCTTAATGATGCAATTTTCTTATTCTTCACATCTATTCTAAATTAATCAATTTTAAAAAATAAATTGACACAAGAGGATTGAGTTATCTTACTGGAGAAAGTGAGATGAATTAAGGACTTGACAAAAATGGATCATATTTAGATCAACTACATGAGAGTTAGCTACTGAATCTATAAGATAAATATAAAAATGGTGACACTCTATCCATAGTCCAATTCAGATTAGACAAAATGAATTTGGAGGGGGTCCAATTTGAATGGTTCTGAATGTCATTAGTTGTCTTTATAGTCACAGATATACATGTACCAGCACCACCAACAAAAGACTCATTGTGTAAATTTACAACTCAATTCCACGAATACTCATTAAAGACCTATCCTGTGCAAAGCACTATACTAGGCACTAGAAAATACTAGAAAAATGAATAGCTCACTGTCTCTAAGCTTATACTCCACTGGGAAGATATATGCTTAGAGATAAGTGAAAATATATATAAAAAGTTATATGAAGGAAATTTAAGTAGGCATGAGCATTAATGATTAGAGGAATCAGGAAATACTATCTTATGTAGGAGGAGACACTTGAACTGTGCTTTTATTGAAGCTGGGGATTTCAGGAGAGAGGTAAGGAAGGAGGGCATTCCAATATGGGGAATCATCGGTTTCCTTTATATGCACACAAATACTCTTCCTCCCGGTTCACCTTCTGACTATTTTGACAAACAATTATTAAAAAAACAATCAAACAATTAAGGTATATTTTTAAAATAAGAAAGACATAGTTCCCAAATGGAGGAAAAGTATGCATAGGGCTAATATAAAATTTCAGTGAAAAAGAGAATCGAGGAAATCCTAGAAATGTGAAAGTTACTTGTTTTAACTTGTATTATCTTTTTTGCTTTTTTGATTTCTTTACATAGGAAATTGAATTCATACTCCTTTTCTCCACCAAAAATGAAGAAACAAATTGAAAGAGAAGCAAAGAAAAACAAATAAACCCCCAAATCCAATAATTCTCTCCAATAATGAAAGACTGAGTGGATGCATTTTCTTTAATAGTAATGAAGCCATTTAAGTAATAACTCATATTTATGTAGTACATATATTACATACATGTATTTCCATATATATACATACATACATATCCATAATACTTTATAAGGCATTGTAAGTGGTCTAACTCCCATTTTACAGATGAGCAAACTGAGACCCAGAGAATTTAACTGACTTGCCCACAGCAGTCACTCAAGAAATGTGAGCACGGGGAATCCCACCCAGGTTTTCTGATTCCAGGAATGATGCTATTCCACAAGGGCTGATTGCTTTTCAGAAGGAGCTTATTAGGGCTCAGTCAGTTACTCTAACAAGTTATCCCACGTCATTTAAAGTAAGTGATAAGATGCCCAGTCAATATCAATCACAGGCATTAGACTCAATGAAAAAAGTCCTTGGAAGTGAATTGACTATAATGGGGTACAGCTTCGAGGGGAAATATAGCAGTGATCCTGATGTCCCCCGACCTTAAAGTGCTATTGTTCTAACAATCTGCCAATGATTCTAAAGTCTTCTGGCCTTAGGAATATAATATTTCTTCCCATAGACTTTAGGGAAGATTCAGCAGTAATCCTGAGATTCTCTGACCTTAGAGTGCTATTATTCTAAATCTGTCAATGATTCTAAATTATTCTGGCTTTAGGATAGTCCTACAAACATTGTTGACTGTCAGATAAATAATCTGTTGGTCAGTGATAACCAGGTTTCTAAAACAATAGTGAATAGACTACCCCTCAAATGTACCTGTAAGCCATAAAATTAGCAAATAAGTAACATGAATCTCTGGTCTTTGTCTGATAAATTTATCTTTTTTTTTTCCGGGTTCTTTGCTAAATCCTTTTGGAACTTAGTCCACTTTAATTGGCATTATAATTACAATAAGCTTTATCCCTTGTATTGGAGATGGGTTCAAGCCTGCAAATTCTTTTGAGACACCTTGTGACACCATCTGTGACCCCAACCTTTTGGGGTCTCCTTTTGAACCTCAAAAACTACACAGCAATCACTTTCAAATAGGCTGAGGAAACTTGGTTTTGCAATGGATCTTCTAAACATTATCAAGCTAATTTATAACCAGGAGAGACTTAAAACAAGCAAGAAAAGGAACTTCGTGGGGCAGAGGCAGGGATGGGGCTTTAGTTTAAGCCTTAGTCTAGGTCTTTTCCATTTCCTCTCATCCCTGGAAAAACATTTCAAGCTTCAAAGAGAACAGAGGATGATAGAGTTTCCTTCTTTCCACCTAATATCATCCTCCACTTCAGCTGACAGCAATACTTACTTTTGGAGCTAAGGGGCATATTGGATGTAGGTTCACAGTGGTTTTATGAGGAACACAAGAAAAAAAGGAACCCACCTTGTATGGTATGGTATGTATCTCATGAATAGAGGGGAAAAAAGGATTTCCAGAAACCTATACCAAATTTGAGGTTTTCTCCAGAATTATGTTATCTATTTATGGGAAAATGTATTATAAGTTCTTAGAATTTTTTTTTGTAGCTACTTAAAGCTAACTAAATTCATTATTAAAGATAATACTAATGATAGCACACTGGTAGGGACTAAAGCCTATGGTTTTATTATTATTTATTTTTATTTTTTTAATTAAAGCTTTTTTATTGGCAAAACATATGTATGGGTAATTTTTCAACACTGACCCTTGCAAAACTTTGTTACAAATTTTTCCCTCCTTTCTCCCCCCCCATGGCAAGTTGCCCAATAAATAGTTTAACATAGTTAAAATATATCACAAATCAAATATATGTACACATATTTATACAGTTATCTTGCTGCACAAGAAAAATTGGATCTAGAAAGAAAAAAAAAAACCTGAGAAGGAAAACAAAATGCAAGCAAACATCAATAGAGAGCATGAAAATGTTATGTTGTGGTCCACATTCAGATCCCTTTCTCTGGTTGTATATGGCTTTCTTCATCACTGAACAATTGAAGCTGGTTTGAAACATTTCATTGTTGAAGAGAACCATGTCCTTCAGAATTGATCATCATATAGTCTTATTGTTGCCGTGTACAATGATCTCCTGATTCTGCTGATTTCACTCAGCATCAGTTCATACAAGTCTCTCCAGGCCTCTCTGAAATCATCCTGTTGGTTTTTTCTTACAGAATAATAATATTCCATAACATTCATGTATCATAGTTTATTCAGCCACTCTCCAATTGATCGGCATCCATTCAGTTTCCAATTTCTAGCCACTACAAAAAGGGCTGCCAAAAACATTTTTGCACATGTGGGTCCCTTTCCTTCCTTTAAGATCTCTTTGGGATATAGGCCCAGTAGAAACACTGCTGGGTCAAAGGGTATGCACAGTTTAATAACTTTTTGAGCATAGTTTCAAAATGCTCTCCAGAATGGTTGGATTTGTTCACAGTTCCACTAACAATGTATCAGTATCCCAGTTTTCCCACATTCCCTCCAACATTCATCATTATCTTTTCCTGTCATCTTAGCCAATCTGACAGGTGTGTAGTAGTGTCTCTGAATTGTCTTAATTTGCATTTCTCTGATCAATAGTGATTTGGTGCACCTTTACCTATGACTAGAAATAGTTTTAATTTCATCATCTGAAAATTGTCTGTTCATATCCTTTGTTTACCGACTGGAGAGTAAGCCTATGATTTTGAAGAATCATCTCTGTCTCCTCAGGGATACTCTTATGTCCTTAATGAAAGATGTAGCCTTGACTGAAACTCATCTATGAGAGCAGGAATTGGGATAAAGTATCTCAGAGCTTCTATAGTTTACACTAATATAATAACTTAAATTATAAGTGACTATACATTACTATGATAACAAAGCAATAAAGAAACATTTATTAAGCTCTTGCTATATAACCTATACAATGTTGGGTACAAAATACAAATACAAAGAATTAATCTATTTCTAATATCACTTCAAATATGTATATGTATATATATATGCATATATATACATATATATGTATATATATATATATATATATATCCACAAGTTTCTCTTCAATTTATCATGGTTTTGTTGAATGCTTTCTTTGTTTTTAGTACATTGGGGGATATCAAAAAAGGAAACAACAGTCCTTGATGTCAAGGTACAGTACTTAGATTAGGAGTCATAAACAGGTTCTAGTCCCATCTAACTAACCATTGAGTTATTTTAGAGAAATTTTTTTTCTTAATTTAGAGAATGGCAATACCTGTCCTATCTAACTCTTTGAATTGTTATGAAAATAAAATAATAGTTTGTAAGAGTGTTTGCAGAAAAGGGGATTTTAGGCATCATAATCCAAACCAAATTTCTTAAAACTGTGGGTCTTGACCCCACATGGGATCACATAATTGAATGTGGGGATTGAGAAAATTTGACAATATCCTTTGGCCAAGGATGGGGGTGGGGATGAGGGGAAATGAATGAGACCTAGATCAAGGCTTAAAGGTTTCTGAATAGAATGACCAAAATTCAAAATCAAACGATTAATTAGAGGTGTTTCTAGATGGTCATGTTACATCCAGAAACATTGTATAGCCTTGGTTTTGAACATATAACACACCCATTTTGCATTGTGCAATGAATGAATACTGCCAGAAACATTGAGACTCAGATCTGAAATGGGGTCATGTAAAAACTTCTCAGGCAAAGGAGAATCAAAAATGGAAAAAGTTTATGAAGTCCTGACCAAACTCTTTCCTTTAAAAATGAAGAAACTGAGATTTAGAAAAGTTTACAAAGTTAGAAAAGCCTAAGGTCATTTAGCCAGTAAATGACAGAGTTGGAATTAAATCATTCTGATTCACAGATCAGTATTACATTTCCTTTTTTTTTTTTTAAGAATGAAGTGCTTTATAATTTGTTTTCATTGTGCAATACAGTACTAGTATAACTGAAGAGATGAAATGTAATGTGTGTGTACCTTTTTACTTATATCTCTTCCTTTTTTGTAGTATTTGATTTATTTAATATTTTCCCCAATCATATTTAAAACAAGTTTTTTACATTTGTTTTAAAATTTTTGAGTTCTAGTTTTTCTCCCTTATTCCCACCTAGTTAAAAAACCACATATGAAGTTATGCAAAACATTTTCAAAAAAATCAAATTGTGAAAGAAAACATAGATCTCCTGCCACAATGAAAATAAAAACCCTCAAGAAAAATTAAGTTAAAAAAGAGATACAGAAAGAGAGAATAAGGACTTATTTCCTTCTCTAGGTAGGGAGAGGATTTTTCATCCTAAGCCCTTCAGAGTAGTCATGGATGATTGTACTACAGAGAATAGCAAAGTCATTTACATCTGGTCATCCCAGAACATTGCTATTTTGTATATAGTACTTTTCACTTTACTTGAGTTCATGAAGGACTCTCCAGATTTTTGTTTCTGAGAGCATCCTCATCATCATTTTCCATAGAAGAATAATATTCCATCAAATACATACCACACTTTGAACTGTTCTCAAATTGAAGGACATCTCAATTTCCAATTTTTTTTTTGGTATGAATATTTTTTGTATATAAAGGTCATTTTCCTTTGTTTTTAAGTCTCTTTTTAGTATTCATGCCTAGTAGTAGTTTTATGTCAAAAGATATGCATGAATTTATAGTCATTTGGGTACAGATCATGTATCAATTGGGGCATGGCTCTTATTTTTTATAAATTTCATTCAGTTCCCTCTATGTTTGAAAAATTAGACCTTATCAGAGAAACTTGCTTCAAAATTCTTTTTACAATTACCATTGTTAGCTATATTCCCCCCCCCTTTATTCTTTCTCTTCTTTCACCCTGTCCCTGATACTGGCTCTCCCTCTCCCAATGTGCCCTCTCTTTTATCACCCTCCCACCCTTCCCATTCCCCTCCTACTTTCCTGCAGAGTAAGATAGATTTCTATACCCCCCTACTGAGTCTTTCTTTGATTCAGTTCTGACCAGATTAAGGTCCACTCACTCCCCCTCATCCCCTATACTGTAAAAGCCTTTTCTTGCCTCTTTAAAATGGCAGATAATTTGCACCATTCCACTTCTTCCTTTCCCTTTGTCCCAGTGCATTCCAATCTCATCCCTCTTGCCTCTATTCCTTTGTTTTGAAGAGGATCAATGACATCATGGGGTAAGTGGCCAGTAAATTGAATTTAAGCAGGGGAAGCTGCACAAAGTTGTCAGTCTCACTTTCTCTGTGTCATCCAAGTCCAGTCAAAGAAGCCTGGGAATGGCCTGGGACGCAGTAGGCCAAGCCCTAAACATCTTTGTGGCTTCTGGAACAAACTGTTCCCACCAGCCCATTCCACCTGGACAAATCTTCATATGTTTAGGTAGATAATCCCCTAACCCACCAAGTGTTTGAGGGTCAGTTTGTCTGGTCTGCTGAGACCATTTACTTGGGTATGGCTGCTGGGAAGACTATAGCTTCTTGGAGGCACAGGTGACAGATGCCATATCTATGTGTAGTATATATAGTTACACAAATAATTGCATGTTGGTGGAGCAAAAATGAAACACCTAAATACTGATACATTCAGAGGAAGAGGAAGATCAGTGATGGAACAGTGCTGGGGAAAATTTCATGACCAAGGTCAGTTTCAAGCTATAATTTTAAAAATTCTGGCATTCTAGATGGATAGCATAAGGTATTAGTGCACAAGAGCAAAGGCAGCAGGGTGCCTTGAAATATTTGTTGTTTAAGCAAGATTATTTCCCAGAAACAGTAAATAGATCAGCCTAATCTAGGAATTAGCAAGAGAATAGGTTGTATTAGGAAAGGGAGGCCCTGGGTTTAAATGTCAGGCTGAAGAATTTTAGTCCTGGCTTTGTCACCGGCCACATGTGTGACCCCATCCAAACTGCTTCATTTTTTGGGGGGGTCTCAGTTTTCTCATATGAAAATTGAGGTTGGATTGAACTCTCTTTCTGCTTTAAATTATTGTGATTTCTAGAATTTGGTTCTATATACAAACTGGGAGTGATTTTAAGTTTCTGATGGGGAGGAATGTTTTAGAAATATTAATCTGGCAGTGATACATAGGGTAGACAGATACTTATTTTCTACAGTCATTAAGGAGAAGGGGCTTAGAAACTGAATTAGGCTAATGGCTATGAATCAAGACAAACAGGCAAACATTAGAAATCCCAGCTAACAAAGAACTGGTAGGACTTGGTGACCAGATAGAGATGAGAGAGATGGTCAGTCAATCGTGGATATTACTCCATAGTTTCCCCCTTTCTACCATCTCACAAACCAATTACATGCACCAATCTGCTCTTTGACTTTAAAATGAAGGTGTCTTTTGTATTGTTTATCATCACTAGACCCAGAGGATCTTGATGAATACTTATTGATTTGAAAACTGTATATCATGGAACAGTAGAATGAACACTGGCCTTTCAGTCAGGAGCATCTGAGTTCAAGATCAGCCTCAGATATTTACTAGCTGGGCAAGTCACCGAACTTTCACTGCCCTCCCCCCCCCCCCAAAAGTAAGATTAATTAAAGTGAAACTGTATTTGAAAGAAACTTCAAATTTCTTTGAAATATTTCAAAGAAATATTTATTTGAAAGAAATTATTTGTAATGTCCTGGCATCAGCTGGCAGCAGCACCTACACTGAGAGCAAAATGACAGATGAGACTTCAGCTTCATTGTTACATAAAAACCCTCCAGGAAGAAACTATCATATTTAAGGGAACTTGTCAAGCAACTAGGAAATGTGCATTTGTCACATGTATCTTCTAAGCTTTCCTCTACTTTGTCCTGGACTGAATGTATCACAGATTTTTGGGGGGACCTTTTGTATTAACTGTTTTTTACTGTACTATTTCAGTGTATGCTGCTTTCTAAAGGTAATTAGAATTGACTGATAGTTTATTGTCAATTGATGATCTTCATGAGAAGCATATTGGTGGGGGCTCAAGCCAGTGGATTGAATCACCCTTGACTTCTCAGGGGTCCTCTAGGATCTTGATGGGAAGGTACAGGCAAGCTCTGGGGACACAATTCCTCAATGGGAGTGGGAATTGGGATAAATAGATCTAGAGTTTACATGGACAGATACTCTCCCTTCATACCTCTTCCTCTGAGAATGTAAGGGCTACTTCCTTCATTAGAAGCCCTTCCTAATCCCCTAGTTCTGAATGAATCCTTTCCTCAAATTACTTTGTATTTATACTACCTCTTTGTAGCAGAACAAAGCTGGCCCTCAGGGAAGGGCTCTAAAGGGGGAGGATGGTTTGGGGGAGGCGGTCATCAAAAGCAAAATACTGGGGAGGGGGGAAGGGAGAAAGGGGAAAGAAAAGAGGAAAACATAACTTTGGGTAAATAAGATGGCAGGAAATACAAAATTAGTTATTTTAACTGTGAATGTGAATGGGATGAACTCTCCTATAAATGTGAAGCAGATAGCAGACTAGATTAAAAGCCAGAATCCTACAATATGTTGTTTACAAGAAACACACCTAAAGCATAGAAATACATACAGAATGAAGGTAAAGGGCTGGAGCAGAATCTATTATGCTTCAGGTGAACAAAAAAACCAAGGATAGCAATCCTGATCTCAGATCAAGTAAAAGCGAAGATAGAGCTAATTAAAAGAGATAAGGAAGGAAACTATATTTTACTAAAGGATACCATAGATAATGAAGCAATATAAACACTAAAACATATATGCACCAAGTGGTATAACATCCAAATTTCTAGAGGAGAAGTTGAGAGAGATGCAAGAAGAAATAGACAGCAGAATTATACTAGTGGGGGATCTTAACCTTCCTCTCTCAGAACTAGATAAATCAAACCAAAAAATAAATAAGAAAGAAGTTGAGGAGGTAAACAAAATGTTAGAAAAGTTAGATATGATAGAGAAAATTGAATGGAAACAGAAAGGAATTTATTTTTTCTCAGTGGTTCATGGAACTTATACAAAAATTGACCATGTGTTAGGGCATAAAAACCTCAAAATTAAATGCAGAAAGGCAGAAATAGTAAATGCATCTTTTTCAGATCATGATGCAATAAAAATCACATGACT
>JAJPUD010002286.1:273301-310867 GCA_023553655.1 Myrmecobius fasciatus | reverse complement strand
ATGGAACTTATACAAAAATTGACCATGTGTTAGGGCATAAAAACCTCAAAATTAAATGCAGAAAGGCAGAAATAGTAAATGCATCTTTTTCAGATCATGATGCAATAAAAATCACATGCAATATAAGTCTAGGAGAAAATAGACCAAAAGTTAATTGGAAATTAAATAATCTAATCCTAAAGAATGAATGGGTGAAAGAGCAAATCATAGACACTATCAATAATTTCATTCAGGAGAATGACAATAATGAGAAAACATACCAAAATTTGTGGAATACGGCCAAAGCAGTTATAAAGGATAATTTTATATCTCTAAATGCTTACTTGCATAAAATAGAGAAAGAGAAGATTAATGAATTGGGTTTATAATGAAAAAAGCTAGAAAAAGAACAAATTAAAAACATTCAATTAAATACCAAATTGGAAATTCTAAAAATAAAAGGGGAGATTAATAGAATTGAAAATAAGAAACTACTGAATTAATAAATAAAATTAAGAGTTTGTTTTATGAAAAAATCCCAACAAAATAGATAAGTTTTTGGTTAATTTAATTAGAAAAAGGAAAGAAGAAAATCAAATTGTTAGTCTCAAAATTGAAAAGGGAGAACTTTCCACCAATGAAGAGGAAATTAGAGCAATAATTAGGAGTTGCTTTGGCCAACTTTATGCCAATAAATTTGATAATCTAAATGAAATGGAGGAATAGCTATAAAAATAGACTGCCCAAATTAACAGAAGAGGAAATAAATTATTTAAATAGCTCCATTTTAGAAAAAGAAATAGAACAAGCTATTAATCAACTCCCTAAGAAAAAATCTCCAGGGCCAGATGGATTTACATGTGAATTCTACCAAACATTCAAAGAACAATTAAATCCAATACTATATAAATTATTTGAAAAAAAATTAGGGAAAGAAGGTGTTCTAACAAATTCCTTTAATGATATAGGTATGGTGTTGATAGCTAAACCAGATAGGGTGAAAACAAAGAAAATTATAGACCAATTTCCCTAATCAATATTGATGCAGAAATCTTAAATAAAATATTAGCAATGAGATTACAGAAAGTCATCCCCAGGATAATACACTATGACCAAGTAGGATTTATACCAGGAATGCAGTGCTGGTTCAATATTAGGAAAACTATCAGCATAATCAACTATATTAATAACCAAACTAACAAAAAATCATATGATTATCTCAATAGATGCAGAAAAAGCATTTCATAAAATCCAACACCCATTACTATTAAAAACACTAGAGAGTATAGGAATAAATGGGCTTTTCCTTAAAATGATCAGTAGCATCTATTTAAAACCATCAGCAAGCATCATATGTAAAGGGCACTAACTAGAACCATTCCCAATAAGATCAGGAGTGAAACAAGGTTGCCCACTGTCATCGTTACTATTCAATATTGTATTAGAAATGTTAGCTTTGGCAGTAAGAGAAGAAAAAGAGATTAAAGGAATCAGAATAGGTAATGAGGAAACCAAATTATCACTCTTTGTAGATGATATAATGGTACTTAGAGAACCCTAGAGATTAAACTAAAAAACTACCAGAAACAATTCACAACTTTAGCCAAGTTGCAGAATACAAAATAAATCCACATAAATCATAGGCATTTTTATATATTACCAACAAAGTTCAGCAGCAAAAGATATAAAAAGAAATTCCATTCAAAATAACTGTTGATAGTATAAAAGATTTGGGAATCTATCTACCAAGGGAAAGTTAGGAACTACACGAACTAAACTACAAAACACTTTCCACACAAATGAGAAAAAGTCAGACCTAATCAGTTGGAAAAATATCAAGTGCTCATGGATAGGCCAAGAAAATATAATAAAAATGACAATACTACCTAAATTAATTTACTTATTTAGTGCCATACCAATCAAACTGCCAAGAAATTATTTTACAGATCTAGAAAAAATAGTAGCAAACTTCACCTGGAAGAACAAAAGGTCAAGAATTTCAAGGGAATTAATGAAAAAAAAGATGCTGATGAAGGTGGCCTCGCTGTGCCAGATCTAAAACTATATTATAAAGCATTGGCCATCAAAACCATTTGGTACTGGCTAAGAAATAGAGTAGTCAATCAGTGGAATAGGATAGGATCACAGGACAAACTAGGCAATAACTATAGCAATCTAGTGTTTGATAAACCCAAAGATCCCAGCTTTTGGGATAAGAACTCACTATTTGATAAAAACTGCTGGGAAAATTGGAAATTAGTGTGGAAGAAATTAAAGCTTGACCCACACCTAATACCACATACCAAGGTAAGATCTAAATGGGTTCATGATTTAGACATAAAGAGTGATATTATAAGCAAATTAGAGGAACATAGGATAGTTTATCTCTGAGAGCTGTAAGGAATTTGTGTCCAAAGAAGAACTGCAACTTTTAATCGAACACCAGATAGTTAAAAAGTTTTTGTACAAACAAAACTAATGCAGAAAAGATTAGGAGGGAAGCAATATTTGGGAAATCATTTTTACATTTAAGGGTTCTGATAAAGGCTTCATTTCTAAAATATATAGGGAATTGTTTCATATTTATAAGAACTCAAGCCACTTTCCAATCGATAAATGCTCAAAGGATATAAATAGACAATTTTCAGATGATGAAATTTAAACTATTTCTAGTCATGTTAAAAGGTGCTCCAAATCACTATTAATCAGAGAAATGCAAATTAAGACAACTCTGAGATACCACTACACACCTGTCAAGACTGGTTAAAATGACAGGAAAAAATAATGATGAATGTTGGAGGGGATGTAGGAAAACTGGGACACTGATACATTGTTGGTGGAACTGTGAACAGATCCAACCATTCTGGAGAGCAATTTGGAGCTATGCTCAAAAAATTATCAAACTGTGCATACCCTTTTCCCAGCAGTGTTTTTACTGGGCCTATATCCCAAAGAGATCTTAAAAGAACCTTTTTTTTTTTTTTTGTGGTGGCTAGAAACTGGAAACTGAATGGATGTCCACCAATTGGAAAATGGCTGAATAAATTAGGGTATATGAATGTTATGGAATATTATTGTTCTATAAGAAAGGACCAGGAGGATAATTTCAGAGAGGTCCGAAGAGACTTGCATGAATTGATGATAAGTGAAATGAGCAGAACCAGGAGATTATTATACACGGCAACAACAAGACTATATGATGATCAATTCTGACGGACATGGTTCTCTTCAACAATAAAATGTTTCAAACTAGTTCCAATTGTCCGGTGATGAAGAAAGCCATATACACCCATGGAGAGGCCTGTGGGACCTCAGTGTGGACCACAAAATAGCATTTTAATGCTCTCTATTGATGTTTGCTTGCATTTTGTTTTCCTTCTCAGATTTTTTTTCTTATAGATATGATTTTTCTTGTATAACAAGATAACTGTATAAATATGTAATCATATATTTGATTTTTTATGTATTTTAACATAATTAACATGTATTAGACTTCCTGGTATCTAGGGGTGGGAGTGGGGGAAAGGAGGGAAAAATATTTACCAAAAAGCTTTGCAAGGATGAATGTTGAAAAATTGCCCATGCATATGTTTTACAAATAAAAAGCTTTAATAAAACAAAACAAAACAAAACAAAACAAAAAACAAAGCTGGCCCTCAGACTTGATCAACTCCAGCTTCCCTGATGCAGCTTTCTGGGTATCTAAGAGCAGAAAACGTCCCAGATATGGGGAACATGGGCTTCAGAATAGATAGGTGCCTAAGACCTTTTGAGTTACCATACTCTGATAACCTACTGACCAGATGTTTCCAGATGGAGACAATAAAGACCCATGGCCAGAGAAACTAAAGGTCACTGTATCCTTGTTGCATATTCTTGATGTGCTAAGGCAAAGTAAATCTTTGTTTATTGTTTAATGATTTTACAATTCTTCATTTCAACCCAATATTTAACTTAAACTAAGAGGGAATTGGTTAGAGCTGCTTCCAATACCCTTCCAAGGGCCAGGTTCTGTCTCTTGCTAAATTGGCTCCAGTTGTTCTAAACTGGTTTACTGTTATACATGGGCCCAGCGGTGTGTCAGATTGCTTCAGTCACTCACAAAATAAATCCTGTGTGATAATTTTTTTTCCAATGATGGGAGTATTTTGCTCTTCTCAGACTGATTATGGACTTGCTCACAACTAGTTTATACTTTAAATCTACTGAGAGACTACAGAATTCTGAGCCTTCTGTTCTTTCATTAATTGTGGTGCCTGTATTCCACCCTTGCATATATTAACTTTGTATATATTTTGTATTCACTCATATGTGATCATGTTTTCTCTTAGAATGTAAGCTCTTTGAAGTGATTGTTTTCCTTTTTTAAAAAAAGTATCTCTGTATCTCCATCCCTTAGCATAAAGCTTTGTACATAGAAGATGCTTAGTAAATGTTGGATTGCTTTAAATACACTAATTACAATTTTTAAGAATGTATTTTATTTATGCATGTTGTCTTTATATCAAACATCTAAAAAAGTTTCTCTCCTATTTCAGACTAAACCCTCACTAATGAGAAAGAAAAACAAGAATACATACCACTATAGTGGTCTTATGTTACAATGTATATAGTATTCTGCCTTACTAATTCCTCACAGGCTTTCTGCTAAAAGGAGAGAGGAATGTGTTGCTATTTATTTCTTGGACTTTCATTGGTTTTTCAAATGCTGTTTCCTGTTAATCTTTTATTTTACATTGTTGAAGTTATTATACATAATTTAGTTTTAGTTCTGCTAATTTCACTTTGTATACGTTCATACAAATCTTGCCATGTTTCTCTGAATTTCTCATATTCATTTTTTTCTTAATGCATAATAATACTCCATTACATTCAGACACCAATTTTTTCAACCATTTCCCAATAGACACCCATTTTGTTTCTAGTTCTTTGCTAGTACAGAGTGTTATCATGAATATTTTGGCATATACCAAATATTTGTTTCCATCTGACTTCTTTTGTGTTGAACTCCAGTTCTATTTCTCTACCTTAAACTCAATATTTAAAAAAAGAATCTATTATTTTCCCTCCCTCACATCCACTACTTTCCTTTTTACTATCAATAGCACCAAAATCCTAGTCATCCAAGTTTGCTAATTCAGCAACAACCTGGACTTTTCATAATCACCACAACCAATCACAGTTCAAGTCTGGATTCTTTCTCTTTCACAACAGCTCTCATTTATTCTCTCTCTACTCACAGTTACTATACTGGATTAGATCTTCTCAGACAAATGACTTCTAATGATGTCCTTGCTATATGCCCCCTCTATAGAATAACCAAATTGATAAAGTACCTATCTGAGTGTGTTCAGAAAGCTTTAGTGGCTTTCCATTGGCTATAGAATAAAACAAAAATTCTGCTCTTTAACATTTAAAATCCTGCACAATCTATTTCCAAATTATCCTTCAAGACTTATTTTCCCCTACATTCCGGCCAAACTGACTAATTTACTGTTCCTCACACAGACATTCTATTTCCAGCTTCTTCACCTCTGCCTCACAGAATTCTTAGCTTCGTTTAAATCTTAGCTCATACACTGCTTGTCCCCAATATTTTTCTCTTTTATGTCACGTAACATTTACCATTAGTGCCTAGCCCAACACATAAGTAGGTGCTTAGTAAACGTTAGTTGATTGTGCCCAACATAGGTAGCTTAGTAACTGTTCTTGCATAATTCCCAGTTGGGCTGGATAAAATTCACATTTCCCCACACAGTGAGCATATAGTTGTGCCTGTCTTTCAGAGCCCCTCTAACATTGATTTGTTTTCTTTTTTTCTTTTTTGGTTATCCTGGCCAATTTTCAAGATATGGAGTGAGACCCCAGCACTGGTTGAATTTGCTTTTCACTTACAATACCAAGTTTCATATGGGTCACTTAAAGAGTTTACAATAATCCTTTTGATAAATGTTCATATCCTTTGACCTCTAGTTGCAGTTCTTGACGAAATGGGACCTTTTCTTTTTAAAATGCAAGAGTTGGACTAGAATCTAACTGATCTCAAGTCTCTTCCCTCTCTAGAAATAGATGTAATCCTATCATTGCTCCAGTCTAAAGAAAAAGTTAGGACTTTTGAAAAAAAATGCCCTATTGCCAGGAGATAAAATAAAAGTTTATAATAGACAACACATTTTCATTATATAACAGATATTGTTGTAATTTATAAAGTCAAGCTATCAGAGACGTCCTTGTAACCAAGGGGAGGATGAGCATAGATGGACAACTCCATTGTTACATAAAATATTAAAACGCTCTCCACGTAGCTTTTATGGAAAGGTACAAAGAAGAATGGCACACTATGGGTGGTCTGCAATCTGCACGAAGAGAAGCGAAGACGGAAGTGAGTTATGGATCTCCCGAAGTTTCAAAGCAAACCTGGAGCTCATAGTCCGCAACAGGCTATTTTATTAACTGGGCCTCTCCAGGGGGTGAGCTGTACAGGTGTTGCGTTGTCCTGGCAACCAAGGTGGGGGGCGGTGCGAGGGAGGCCAGAAAATATCAAACCCACCTCCTTTCTATAGCGCTCTTCGGCCCAAGAATTGCGCAAGCGTTGTTCACTTCCTCAGTCACCTGCAACAGAGCTCCTCATTGGTCGCGCCATTGAAAGTCGGAACTTCTTTGAATCAACTTTACACCCTCCCCCCAACACGTGATCACTGAGCAGCGTCCCTGGCAATCCTCCTGCCAATAGCGCCCCGAGGGGACTGGACGATGGAGGCCCCGCCCCTCTCACCATCTCTTCCTCTTTTCCCTTCCGCCCGAACCACGTGTTCTGCCGGGACAGGTCCCCTCCTCCCTTCCTTCTTTTGCTTTCCCCTCGGTCCGTCTTCATTGCCCAGCGGGAGCTGCTGTAAAATGTCGTGAGCGGCATTCGGCAGCTTTACGGCTTGTCTGTTCCTGAGGAGAGCCCGGGAGCGCCCACCGGCAGCAAGCGCCGGTTTCCCTGATTCTCCTCCAGCTCCCTCAGCCCGGACGCACTCCCCCGCCTCCCCTTTCCTCTTGGGCCCCTCTCTCCTCTCCGCTCTCTCTTCTACCCCGGTCCTTCTGCAGTCTCCGGAGATGTGAGCGCTGCCATGCGGCTGTGGTGCCTCCTGCCCCTGGGTTAAGGCGGCAGGTGTCGCGGGAGGCGGGGAAAGGGGCGGGGGGGGAGGGTGGGCAGGGTGTGAGGGTGTGTGTGTTTGTTGAGTGGAGGGAGAGTCCTGCAAGGCACTCAGGAGCCGAAAGCATGGAGGAGAGCATGGAGGAGGAGGAGGGCGGCGGTGGAGGGGGCGGCTACGAGGCAATGATGGACGACCAGAACCACAACAACTGGGAGGCCGCCATGGACGGTTACCGGCAGCAACCGCCGACCCAACCGCCGCCCCCCTCCTCTTCGTCCTCTTCGCCCCGGGAGCCGCCGGGAGTGCAGCTGCTAGCCGTGGCGGCGGCGGCCACCGAGAGGAAGGGCCCTAAAGAAGGGTTGGGGCCGCCGCCGGAGGCCAACGGGGTGACGATGATGATGATGAAGAGCTGCGACGCGGCCGCGGCCAAAGTGGCCACCGCCCCCACTCCTAGCGCCACCATCAACATCAATACCTCCACCTCCAAGTTCTGTGAGTCCTCTCCCGACCCCCGGCTTTTCTCTGGCCTTTGTCCCGTGGGTCCCCCTCCCCTCCTGTCTCCTCCGGTCGGGATGGTGCCCCCAGCAGCCGGCCGGCCGCCTTGGGGAACAGCTATGGGCTCTCGGTGCTCTCCTTGGCTCCCTCTTAGAGTTCCACCCCCGCCGGGGAGGGGGGAATGGGCAGGATCAACCCTCCTCTGGTTCCGGGGTGGGGGAGGAGGGAAGCAGGCGGCGGCACCCTGGGTCGGTCTGTAGGACTTTCACCCTTTCGAAAGTAGCGGACTTGGGCAAGCCCTTGGCCTGAGTGGAGCGGCTAATCCGGGGGACCCCGGGCTCTGCCTCTGGCGGGGTGGCTGCCCGGGGAGCAATGGGTTTTGTATTGATGGGAAGCAGCTATGAGGTCCTTGGAAGGCAGTAGTCCTGCACTCGGTTTCAAAGGCGAACTTCCTGAAAGGAACTTTGTCTAGCACCTGTTCCTGTTGGAAGTTTTGTTATTGAATGTAAAACTTTCTGACAGACGAGGGATCTGGGTCAACTCTGAGCATATTTCGATTTAGAAAAACCTGTCTTCATCCTGAACTAAGATGGTATACGACTTATTTTTAAAGTTGCTGAAATAGATAGCAGTTTGATTCTTTTAGTGCTGGGAGAAGCAAGATTTCAGTCAAAACGAGGTTATTCCTATGATTTTTTTAGCCTTTTTTTCCCCATTATAATGAGTTTTGTTTTCACTGGTATCTGGTAAAACAACTTTGAGATTAGGTTTTCGGTTACTAATAAATGTTGTCAAGTTGTACTAGTAATTGCCTAATTTGCTGTGCAGAGCAAATATTAGGCTAAATTAAAGTACCTAATTATAGCATTATACACATTTTTATCAGAGGATAATGTATCATATTGCTCTTTTTCACTTGAAGATATTGGTGGTACCTAATTTGGCTTTCCATTTCGAGGGTGTGGTGGAAAACGATGGTATATAAGAAGTTTATCCTTGAATTGTTATTAAGGTCTAGGTCAGCACTTCTGCTTTGAAGATTGGTGGATGACTTGTATAAGAGCTAAGAAAAGCTTCATTTAATGCTTAACATTTACAGTTATTAATATGAGAAACATTTAAGTTGGCGAGAAAGTTAATAAATGAAAACCAAATGCTAGTGAGTGTTTTTGATTCCATTATATTTTCTATTTAAAGGATGTTTGAAAAGAATTTGATCAGAATTGAAGGAAAACACGTTTAAGTTTATTTGTTAATGTCCTGAATAAGTTTTCTTCACATTATATTGTAGGGAGAGTTGATCTATTTACAAAGAAGTCAACTTGTGCATACAGATGTTAATAGACACATCTTTCCTTCTGCCTATTTGTCTCACAGGTTGCTTAAAACCCTTGCTAGGATTGAATTTCATTTCTGATTAATAGATGGCAGGTTTGTGTGCTGTCTGTTCTTATATATAGGTGTTATAGATACTTAGCTCTAAACTATTTTCTGCATGCTTAGTTCACTGGAGTTGTGCCACAATAAATATCTTTTTGAAAAAGGTAGATTTGAAAAAGGTAAGTTTGAAAAAAGTCTCCATTCCAAGACATTGTTGGTGATTCTATGCCAACTAAGTAAAAAAATTATTAACTTGGGGTCCATAAACTCCCCCCCTCAATTTGGTAAACATATTTCAATATAATTGGTCTCCTTGATAATTCTGTATTTTATTTTTTACATTTAAAAAGATTATATTTAAGGAGATTATGTATGTTTTCACCAGACTTCTATAGAGATCCATGTCAGCAAGTTAAAAAGCCCTGCTCTGAGGTGACACTGATGAACCTGCCTGAAAAAGCTAAATATTGTTTGCAGAAAGTCCAGTTCCCTATCTTTAAGCTTTGTGGACCCACCTTGACCTGTAGTTTATCATGCCAGTCTCAAAATGCAGGTTTCCTTAAACATTCCTTAACCACATAACCATTCCTACTCTTCTTTTTTCACCCCAACATTTGGCATATTATCAGACATATTTAGATGATAGATTGCTGGCTTCACTGCTTTCAGCCTTGTGTAGCTAACATCAAAGATTTTCATATGTTGCTTCTCTGGTTTAGGTGAATTTATAACTTTTGAGGTTTGTCAACCTACAGTATAAATTTCATTCAACATTTGTGTGTTTAGTCTTACTTTAGGGCAATTATCAGCAAATAGAGTTTTTGCTGCATTGTCCCTTCAGGCATGACTGTAAAAATTGACCAAAAAATGGTCTGAAAATCCTAAGTTTCCAGACTCAATTTTGTAGATAACATCAGTTATTTTTGCAGTGAAGCTTCATTTCATACTCCAATAGATAATATAGTTAATCTTACAGCTCAGAGAACTTGTTCAAGTTGATGTTCCAAATTTATTCTTTAAAGATTTGTCACTAATTTTTTCTGTAGAGCTCATTATAGTTGCAAAGCACTTGAAAGTATGTGTTTTTACCATAGTCTCAAGAAATAGTACCATTGTTTTTATTTTTTCTCCCATTTTACACATGAAACAGATTTGAGTTGAAATAACTTTTCCAAAGCTATACAACTATTAATTGGCAGGGCTAGTACTTAGTCCAAGTACAGTTTAAGACCTGTGATTTCATTGTAGAAAACTCCCTCTACTGATGCAAATAAGCAGTTTCTCAGCACCTTCTAGTCTTAGTTGCCTGGGGGCACTGAGGATTTGTGAACTGGCCTAAGCCTATCCAGTAAATGTCAGAGGCAGAATTTGAAGCTGTGTTTGCCTGACTCAGCCTGATGATGTATTGCTCTCCTATTTTTCCACCAACTTACTGCTACTTCTAAAATGATACCATGAAAAATAAGCAGTTATTGTAGTTAGAGTATAAAATCTCCAGCAATTCAAATGTTGAATAAACTTTTGTTTATTAATATTATTTTTGCCAAGTATGTACTTAAATTGAACCTTTGTAGGGGAGGTCATGATAGTTTTTGTGCTTTTGCTGTAATTATCACATAGAGATTGTGTTCATTTCACATTACTGCATTGCAGCCTAAAGAGCCATGTTGGTAATTTTAGAAGTGCATAGTTGTCTTGTACAGTAACTGTTCCAGAGGAACTTATATGATATATAAATTTTTTAATTTTCAATAATATTTTATTTTCCAAATACATGTAAAGAACAGTGCTCAACATTTGTATTTATAAGACTTTATGTTCTAATTTTTTCTCCCCCCACCCCTTCCTGAGGCCCTTACCACCCTACTCCTGGCAAGTAAACAGATGGTAATCTTGCCAGCTGTAGAAAGAGGCAGACTACCTATCCTAGGTAGGTTTCTGTTCTTAAAAATACTTAGTGAAACTTTCTCAAATTCCAAGGCTTCTCTTCAGCAGAAAACACCTATATCTAAGTTAGGACTGAAACAATAAAGGAAAAGACTGAACAAGAGCATGTTTGCGATGAAATTTCTAGGGTTATGTCTTCTGAAAAGTTGATTAGAGTATGGCTAGTCTATTGAGGCCTGAAAGGCCTAGAATAATTAGCCTATTTCTGAAATGTTGGTTATATTTTACCTATGGAAAAAACTTTGTTAATGTCGTCTAGCCCCTATATATTACAAATGAAACTAAGGCCCTAAGAGATAGTGACTTTCCCAGAATCACTAAGTAGCAGTTAAATTTGGATCCAGAGCTCATATAAATGTACTGCTTTTATCATCCGGTTTCTGTGGGGGGGGGGGCGGGAGGGAATGGAGAATAAAGGCGTTTTAAGAGGAAATATGTTGATAATTATATATATGCCAAAGTTTTAAATTTCATTTCATCTTATGAAACGTTTTGTTTGCCCCGTATCTTTATGTTAAACTCAAGGATTTTGCCTTGTCCAGAAGTTTATATTTAATACCACTACCAAATTAAAAAAAAAGAAAAACAAAAAACTTCTTAGAATAGTCTTTCTTAACCTACTTTTCCAACTGTTCTTTCCTTGGGATTTATCAACATATCTGCCATGATTTAATTTACAACTTGGCAAAAAAGCAAGAGCAATAAATGGGACTTTTTTTTTTAAATAGGCAGAAAGCAGACAAAAATGATTTTGTTTTCCCTTTTACTTGGCATACTCTTAGATGCACCTGTGAATCCCATCTTGTATTATAAATGCCAAAGAACTTATGTTTTCATTATCAGAAAGAAACTGAAATAATGTAGATATTTGAAGACATAATTTGAAATGTCAATTTCTATGTTTAAAATTCTGACTATATGATAAATTTGACAAGGTCTAGGCTAAAAGCTTTTAACCTTTGTGCCTTGAATATATTGGAGCAAGAGAATGTTTGAAGTATTTAAGTGAAGAAACTTTTTTCAAATTCCATACCAAAAACCTTTCATAAATCATAAAACTATCATTCTTTTACATATATTGAAACAAATTTACTCCACTGATTTTTGTTTTCTCTAAAGAAGTTATTTGTAATTGATTTTCTTCTTAATAAATCTAGTGGACTTTTCTTATTTTTCATTCTCCATGACTTCTCTGTGGCAACAGGTACTATTGACTAATCTGTTTACTATTCCTTGAAATTCTATAATGTTTGGAAAAAAAATAAATAGGAGAAGCAAGCAAACATAAAACCCCATAAATCAAGTGAGAAGAAAGTTTCAAAGTGGAGTGGATTATTAGCTGGCTGTTGTCAGAGAGGTCAAGCAAACTGAGGCCTGAGAAAAGTACCTTGAGAGATGCTTATGAGAAACTGTCTGATATCCGCTAAAGTGGTGGAAGATTTGTGTTCTATTCTGTCATTTATTACTTTTGTGAAGCTCTATTAAAACCTTACCTAATTATACTAAAGTTGGTGGAGGGAGTTGTTTAATTATAAGCTGCAGAGCACATTCTTGTTTCTCCATTGCTGGTGGGTTTTTTTTTTTCTTTTTCTTTGTAGATATTTCCTAAATTTATATCTCCTATTCTCTCATCTGCACTCCCATCCAGTGTTTTCAGCAGCCTGGAACATAATTTACTTGAAGAGTTTGAGATTTGGGTAAACCTAGAAACAAAATAGAATTTGTTTTTTCAAATTATTTCTCTCCTTAGAAATTAGTTCTTAGGTATTCCAGTGGTCAGTTATCATTTCTTTAGTCTTCCAGGTTAGAAATGTTGGAGGTACAGGATAATCAATTTAGAGCTAGCAGGGATCTTAGGTGGTCACATAGTCCAAGTCTTTTATGTTATCAGAAAGAAAAACTTAATTGTAGGGAAGTAAGGTGAATTGTTTAGCATCATGCAATAAAGAGTGGAACTGTGATAACAACCCATTTCAGTTTATTTCAAATCCAACACTTTCCTGTACTCTGCTACCTCTTTATTATTCTCTTTCCTTCCCTTTTTTCCAATATATCTTACGGGACTTGATTTTCTTCCTTTTGGAACATGTCAAATTTTAACCCTTCCTATTCTCAGTGTTATCACTCCAGACTTTAGGAAAAGGCTTTAGATGTCATCTACTCTAACTTTCATTTTGCCTTGTGTTTCTTCTGTTACTGCAATAATGTTTATCCTACCCAGCTTCCATTATCTCTATCCTATATATAATTTCCTGAAACATTTTTCTTAATATTCTGCCTTGCTTAAGAAGGCAGACTAGAGTACTACTCGTGCAAAGCATATTGGAGTGAGGAACTTGTTCACTGTCTGATCATGATTGTTTCTAATGGTCTCTGAATTTAAACTCATGAACTTATATTATTATTTATTATTATTATTAATTAATTTTGTCATAACAATTCTGAATTTGTTGCTGAGTTATGTAGGCAGTCTTATTTCCTTCAAGTCTTTAACATATACTCTTATTTTATCTAGGTGAATTTTCTCCCTTGTATGAGGGAGATGTCCAGCCTGTTGGGATTTTATTTGCAATTGAGAAAGTGACAATAGAGAGAAGTTGATGTTTTTCTTGAGATCAGAAAAGCTAAGGCAGAAACTAAACTCTTTTTTTCCCCCTGGTACATTATTAAAGGATTTAGAGCTGGAAGGAACCTCAGAAGCTAGTGAGTCCAGCTTTCAGTGCCTTGTTAGAAATGAATAGAATTGAGCTGGTTAGTCTTCCCATTTGTGACAGTGACTGTAGGATAAACCTGTTTAACATTAGGGACCAATATTAATTTGTCTTGGCGTCTAATGTGATTAAAATTACCATACCTTTTTGTGTGTACTTAAGGTGAGTTTTGCAAATTATGGCTACTTTACTTTTTTTTTTTTTTCCTTTGCCATTAAGGAAGAAGGCATGGTTTTGCAACTTTTAGTTGAAGTTCCATTTCAAATTGTTTAGACTTGTCTAGGCATTGCCTGATGAGACATGTTGATAACACTTGAAAGATTTCAAAGATTAAAATTTGGATTTATGATATTAGTTTTTCATGGACTATTTAATAGTGACCACTGGCTATCTTTGAGGAATTGGTGAAACTGAGTAGATTGGTATAAATGAATTAATGGCAATCAAGTCTGAATTAAAGCTTTCTATGATTTGAGTTTAGTATTCATTTGTGCTTAAGTTGCATAACCATTTTGAATCTTTTAAAATTTAAAGCTGATAAATTGTGAAAATTTAGGCAATTCCAAAAGATATGGGTCCTCACTGTTTTCCCATGTAACTTGATTTATTAGGCAAGGTTGAACTAGTTGGCTACTTTAGTCTGAATGGCATCAACTTAATGTGTGTATGCTTCAGACTGTTTGATATATAAACATTTAATTTGGCATTGGTTGCTGAAGTTGTGTGGGAGTCGAGAATGCTTTTATTTATGTTGGAATGAATTATATTTTAATCATTACCTAATTAATAATCTGGTATTTCTAAAACCTCATAAAATACCAAATATATTTTAACCAGCTCAATCAACCCACTTCCAAATTTATTATTATAAATGCTTACTGTTTAGGTCTGAATCATTTGAGTGATAAGTGTAATATCATCTAATAATATATTAGAAACAAACCATACTTTTCATTTTATATAAATATCTGCTTAATATAAATTCCTTCAGGGTTGGGATTATTTCTTTGTATTCGTATCCCGAGTGTAGCACACTTTTTTTGTGGACACTTAATAAATGTTGATTGATCTCATAGAAATAAATTTTTTACTAAGCAATTTAGGTATTTTTGTCAAGGTTCTTAGCGTGATATGCAACAAAAAGACTTGACATTAAAGTTACTTCTTTGGCGGCACAGTGGATAGAGTGCCTAGTTTGGAGTCAGGAAGACCTGGAGTGCAGATACAGCTTCAGATATTAGCTGTTTGTCTCTTGACAAATCACTTAACCCTTTTGCCTCAGTTTTCTCATCTATAAAATGCCTTGGAGAAGGAAATGTCAAACCACCCTAGTATTATTTTTGCCACAAAAATCCCAAAAAAGGAGTCAATGAAAATTTGGACAATCTGAAAGATGACTAAACAAAAAAAGCTAGAAATGGATGTTTCTGCCTCTTACTAAGGTACTTCCCAGATATATCCTATACATTGTATTAGTAATTAGAGATACTAATGCAGGGAAACAAATTTGACCTTTTAAGTGTAGAGCCTTAAAATGAGGACCCATGATTGTAATGGGGTAGTAGCATTAAAGAGGAATAAGAATTTATGGAAATCTAGGGAACAGAGAAGTAAAAGTGGTACAGATCATTTGAATGAATAGTGAAGGCAGAAGCAGAGTATTATTTGAGTGTTTTACAGACAATCTGGAAAACAAGAAATTCTTGAAATCATAGGGAAGTAGCTTACAACCCTATAACAGTATGCTATAGTAGGAAAGGAACAGACCTGAGATAGCTAGATATCTCCCTGTTTGAAGTAGGACTATAGTAATAAATTTTTATTTACCTTAATTACAATTAATATTCATAAATCAAGATATTGACAGGTTAGAACAGAGGTGTTAGGATTCTGGGAAGATGGTAGAGTAGGTTGGTAATTCAAGCTTGCCCCATTCTCCCACAAATAGAACAAATTTGTACCTCAGAGTAAGATAGACTAGTGAAAAATCAAGAGGACTTGGAGTACTACAGGGGCCCTCCTGATACTAGACAAGATCTGAAGAAGCCCAGGGCAGGGATTAACCTATCTGAAGTGCAAACACCTTTGGGCTGGCTCCACAGAAATCTCAAGTGGGGATCCCTCTGGCTGGTTGCTTGTGGCTGGATCCTCTGCACAGAGACTTTCACCTCTTGGACTGTTTGTCTAGTTGGGGTTGATTCCACGAAGACAAAGTGAACCTTGACTGATCAGGAACTCCAGGCCCAGCTGTACTGCTGAGACAAGGCCCTGGTTGAACAGGAACCAGCACCAAGTGAGTGCAGAAGGAACGGGGATGAGACACTGCTGGCTGGGGGCATTTGCAAGAGAGTGGAGCTCTTGCTTTGTGGGGTTCCCTTCAAGCTGAAGGGGAGCTTGAGGCACCATCTCCCCCCCCCCAACTATTAGGAATGCTTACATTAGTACCTCTTATTTAAAAAAAAATGGACAAAGAAGAAAGAACCCTACCATTGAAACATTATGGAAACAGGGAAGACTGGCATTCATCTTTAGAAGAGGATACATTAGTAAAAAAAAGTTTCTGCTCCAAAGAGTAACATGAAATGGCTCCTTGACCAGAAAGTATTAATAGAAGAACTCAAAAAAGAATTCAAAAATCAGATGAGACACATTGAGGCAAAACTAAAGAAAAAGAATTAAAACCATCCAAGGAAAACATAAAGATTAAGGGAAAAAAAAGTTAACCAATCAGAAAAGAAGGTATAGAGTCTCAAAGATGAAAATAACTTTGAAAATTAGAATTGGGCAAGGGGAAGCCAGTGAAGCTGTAAGAGACCAAGAAATAAGAAAACAGATTATGAAGTATGAGAAAATAGAACAGAATGTGAAACATCTCATAAGAAAAACAACAGATCTGGAGAACAGATCAAGAAGAGAAAAGAATACTAGAATAATTGGATTGCCAGAAAATTGTGACCAAAAAGAGAATCTTAACACAATAGTGCAAGAAATAATCCAACATGAGGGGAAAGTAGAGATAGAAAAAAAAAATCCAATCATCATCTCAAAGAGATCTTTTGTAGAAAACATATAGGAATATTATTGCCAGATTTTGAAAACCCCAGATCAAAAGAGAAAATTTTGCAAGAAACAAGAAAAAAAAATCAAATACACTGGAGCTACAATTAGAATTGTTCAAGACTTAGCAGTAGCTGCAGTAAAAGACCACAGGTCTTGGAATCGTAACTACAATCAAAAGACCTAGGCCTGTGGCCAAAAATATCATACCCAGCAACATTATTTATAATTTTGAATGAGGAAAAATGGACATTTCAGTGATCTTGCAGATTTTTAGAACTTAACTATCAACCAAACCTGAACTTAGCAGAAAATTTAACATATGAGCGCCAATATCAAAGAACAATCATAAGGAGCTCAACATGGACAAACTAAACATGGATTTTTTTTTAACTTGGAAAATGTATACTTTAAGATTTATATCAACAATAGGGTAAGCTCAAAAGAAAGATTGGGGCAGAGATAAGATAAAAATAATAGTGTCATACAAATGAGGTGCAGAAGAATAGACACAGAGGCATTAGACAGGGAAGGATGCCTTGTAGTTCCGAACACCTACTCACATTGGGAATGGGTTTAATAGGCAACATTACTTATGTACCATGCTGTGTACTATAACACCTTCCAAAATCTATAAAGAAATAAGGGAGGAAGAATGGGTGGATGGGAGACAGAGTGAGGGAAGAAGACAAGGGAGAAATCCTTGGGGTGAGGGGAAATTAAATAATATAGCAAGGCAAGTTATGAAGCAGAATTTAATGGAAGAGTCAGCAAGGATAGGAAAGATTTGTGTGTGTGTATATGTGTGTGTGTGTGTGTGTGTATGTTTGTATATGTCTACATATATATACATAAGTATATCTTAACTTTAGCTTGCTTGGGGTGAATGAAAGGGAGGGGTATGTGTGTGTTTGTATGTATATGTGTGTGTGTGTGTATATGTGTATATATGTGTGTGTGTATGTGTGTGTGTGTATATATATATATATATAATTATATCCTTACCCCGCTTGGGGGGGGGGGATGAAAAGGGAGAAAAAAGTAAATAAGGCATGTAACAGAGAACAAATGAAAAATTTACAATGAAGTAAAGACAAGACAGATACTCATGAATATAATTTCTTTGACTAATATATATACTTTCTTTAATTGATATTTGTTGTTATGGGCACATGACAACATTCTCTTTTGTTTCATTTTGTTTTGTATTGCTTTTCTGTTTTTCTTTTTGCACATTCTGTTTCTTCAAATAAAATAAATTTGGAAATTAAAAAAAAAACAGGTGTCACACATGCCTACTTGTAATACTCCCTACTACAGTTCAAACCAGATTAAAATGTAATTGGTAAATATTTAACCAAATAAATAAAAATATAATAAAATATAGACAACATTGCATTTGAAAATGAAATCCAAATGTGCCCCAAGGGCATCCTTCTGTGTGGATTATTACTGCTCTGTACCTTCTCATTCTCCCTTTGTGAAAATGATACTACTTCTGCTAGAATATTAAGCCAAATTTGATGATAAGAAATTTTATCAGGATTAATATAAAGTCTTTCTTGGGTTCAGGAAAATCAATTTCGCGAATACAAGATAAGGGAGTTATGGGTAGATAGTAGTTGAGATTGAGGGGTAGTTTAATAGACGTAAATTCATTGAGAGTGATAAGATGCTCATGAAGGCAAATGTGATCCCAACTTACATTCAGAGAAGTATAACAGGAGTAGCGAAGTGATGGCTCCTCTGTACTCTGTCTTGACCAGACCACTTTGGGAATACTGTGTTTGGGAATATCCTTTAGTAGTTAAATATATATAATCGACTTAATTCAGCAAACACTTAGGCTGAATTCAGTGGATTGATACTATAATACCTAGGTTGTAATCTCAACTCTGACACTACTTATCATTTTGAGTAAGTCCTAAACATCTCTAGGCTTTAGTGTTAAAATGTATATCTATATGAATAAACACTGAACTGCTACAGATCTATGAACTCAGTTGATCCAGATGAACTATATCCTCAAGTATTAAAAAAACTGGCAGATGGAATTGTTGAACCAGTCTCATCTCTGGTACTCAGTCTTTGAAAGATAATGAAGAATTAAGGAAATATTGAGAGAGTATAGGATTACAAATATCCTAATGTTTATAAAAGAATGACAAACTATAATCTGGTGAGCTTGACTTCCAATTCATCTCATAACTATAATCCTATTAAAGAGAGTATTTGTGGGTATTTAGTGAAGGAATAGTTATCACAAAGAACTAGCACAGTTGCATCAAAAACAGGTCATACCAGGCAAATGTGTGTATGTTTATATACACATGGTATAGCTCTTAGATATTTTTAAAGAATTTGGAAGTCTCTTGAGCACCAGTAATGTTGTTAGGGCTATTTGGAACTGGATTAATACTTAGACCAAGTTGTTAATGATTTGAAGGAAGTCTTTCGTAGAGTGCCTGGTGAGTTTGTGCTTGAATCTGCATTGCTTAACATTTTTAGTTAGTGGCTTGGATAATTAATCCAGATTCAGAAGTCAAAAAATTGTTGAGAAACTTTCTGATACAAATTCCGCCCCCCCAGTCCCCACCCCTTCCCTAGATGGCAGGAAATCCACTACATGTTAATTATGTTAAAATACTTGACAAATCGAATATATGTATACATATTTCCACACTTACAATTGTTGTGCAAGAAAAATTGTATTTACAAGAAAAAAAAATCAGAGAAAGGAAACACAATGCAAGTAAACATTATGTTGTGGTCCACATTTCATATCCCTCTCTCTGGGTGTATATGGCTTTCTTCACTGACCAATTGGAACTGGTTTGAAGCATTTCATTGTTGAAGAAAGCCATGTCCATCAGAATTGATCATCATATAGTCTTATTGTTGCCGTGTACAATGATCTCCTGATTCTGCTGATTTCACTCAGCGTCAGTTCATGCAAGTCTCTCCAGGCCTCTCTGAAATCATCTTGCTTGGCCTTTCTTATAGAACAATAATATTCCATAACATTCATATACCATAATTTGTTCAGCCATTCTCCAATTGATGGGCATCCAGTTTCCAGTTTCTAGCCATTACAAAAAGGGCTGCCACAAACATTCTTGCACATATGGGGCCCTTTTCTTCCTTTAAAATCTCTTTGGCATGCAAGCCCAGTAGAAACACTGCTGGGTCAAAGGGTATGCACAGTTTGATAACTTTTTGGGCATAGTTCCAAACTGTTCTCCAGAATAGCTGGATCCAGTTTTCCCACATCCCCTCCCACATTCGTCATTATCTTTTCCTGTCATTTTAAGCCAATCTGACAGGTGTGTAATGGTATCTCAGAGTTGTCTTAATTTGCATTTCTCTGATCAGTAGTGATTTGGAACACCTTTTCATATGATTGGAAATGGTTTTAATTTCATCATCTGAAAATTGCCTATTCATATCCTTTGACCATTTATCGATTGGAGAGTGGCTTGAATTCTTATAAATATGAGACAATTCTCTTTATATTTTAGAAATGAGGCCTTTATCAGAACCATTAAATGTAAGGATGATTTCCCAATTTATTGGAAAGGCATATATTCTTAATAAAACTCTACCATATTTAAATTTTAGGTTTTGTTATGTCTCCTTAATTCTCATGTAGATGATAAAATGGGAGGTTTTGGGCTCTCCCTCATAGTTTCATTCTGGGCATTAGCCTCTTGGCCATCTCCTCTCTGGAATGGAGTTAATAGTGATTCACCTTTTAGAATTGCATGAGCATGTGAAAAAAAAAAAAAAACTTTAGAAAACTGAGAGCTTTAAGTGAAACTTAAATCTAGAGGGATTATTCTTTCTGTATTGGTTTTCCCTTCTATTAGTGTTAACCACAAAGTAGCTTCAGACAGTCTCAAAGATGTGTCTTTAAATTATCACAAGCACTTAGTGTCTCTCTCTCTGTCTCTCTCTCTGTCTCTTGTTTCCATCTCTCTTTCAGTTTGTCTGTCTCTCCTCCTCTCTCTCAGACTCTGTGTCTCTCCCCCCCCCCCCCCGGATAAGGCAATTAGGGCTAAGTGATTTTGCCTAGGATCACACAGCTAATAAGTATTAAATGTCTGTGGTGGAATTTGAACTCAGGTCCTCCTGAATTCTGAATACCCTATCCACTGCTCAATCTAGCTGCCCCTACAAGCACTTAGTCTTGAAGTCCTATTCAGGTTGGGTTCATTCTGGGGAATTTGATCTTGCCTTCTTTTCAGCTTTAAAATATACTGTAAGTATATTCTTATGCACTGGAGTTGGAGAATATTTTAATTAATGGAAAAGGAGTAAGAGAAACTGGTAATGTCAGTTGAATTTGCCAAATACTTTCATTCTCCAGATGAAGTGTTTAATTTCCAAGCTGTTAATTCTTGTCAAGCTGTAAATTGATGGCTGTTTTAAATCACTGACTGGTCAATTTTTTTCTGTTGAAATGGTTTTTTGGCAAATGAGATGCCAATTAGGAATGGAGTCATGGTTAGGTGATAAGAGTACAAGTGTAAAACTGAGGAGTAGATCAGATATATTTAAAAGCATTATAATGAAATTGATTCACAGTTTTAAGTGCGATAGATGAAAATGACTTTTTTTTTTGTATTTTTTAGTAATGAATGTTATAACTATTGAAGATTATAAGAGCACATACTGGCCAAAATTGGATGGTGCCATAGATCAGCTTTTAACTCAGAGTCCTGGTGACTATATCCCTATATCATATGAACAGATATACAGGTAAGATCATCTTTAAAGGAATGGACTTTTTTTTTTAACCATGATTCATTATTCAACTGTAATTTAAATGTGATTTAATTTTTAATGCATATAGGTAGAGTATTAGATCAACTCTAGAACCCACAGTTATTCTTAGTGCTCACCCCATCTTTTTTAAAGATGTCAGAATTCTTTCAACCAGGGTTTCATCTTTCCCTTTTTGAAGATATATCCTTTCTCTAGATGTGAAGCCCTTTAAATCTTAGTGCCCTTTGCATTGAATTATCTGGTGGCTGACGATTTTTCTGTTATGAGGAAGCTTGCTTCTTTCTAGACTGTAAGAGAACGAGAACCAGGCTCTTTATTCCCAAATTTATAGGAGGAGCCATTGGGGACATCATTCTATCTAAAATATATAAATATGCATCTCATTAAACTTGTTCAATATTAGTGTAAATAGATAGTAAACCTGTTTGCTGTATGCTAGGCATTATACTAAGGGTTGTTGAAATAATACAAGCAACAAAAGAGTTGCAGCCCTCAAAGATCTTATGTTCTGATGGGGGCCATACATAGGTAGGCTGAGGAAAGGGAAGAAGAGATTGTACAAGTGTAATTCTTCTATTGACAGGAAGTCTTTTAGATAGTTGGGCCGAAATGAAATGAAGCATGGCTGGAATTCTTCCTTTTTTTTTATTAATACTTTTTTATTTGCAAAACATATGTATGGGTAATTCCTAAACATTAACCCTTACAAAGCTTTCTGTTACAAATTTTTCCCTCCTACTCCCCACCCCTCCCCTAGATGGCAGGATATCCACTACATGATAATTATGTTAGAATACTTAAGAAATCGAATATATGTGTATGTGTGTGTATATATATATATATATATACATACATATATATATATATATATACACACCTATATATATATATAGTTATTGCATCATTTTTTATGCAGGAGAAATCATATCTACAAGAAAGAATAATCTGATAAAGGAAATACAATGCAAGCAAACCTCAATAGAGAACATGAAAATGTTATGTTGTGGTCCACATTTCACATCCCTCTCTCTAGGTGTATGTGGCTCTCTTCACCGAACAATTGGAACTGGTTTGAAGCATTTCATTGTTGAAGAGAGTGATGTCCATTAGAACTGATCCTCATATAGTATTGTTGTTGCCGTGTATAATGATCTCTTGGTTCTGCTCACTTCATTGAGCTAGTTCATGCAAGTCTCTCCAGGCCTCTCTGAAATCGTCCTGCTGGTCGTTTCTTACAGAACAATAATATTCCATAACATTCATATACCATAATTTATTCAGCCACTCTCCAATTGATGGGCATCCATTCAGTTTTCAGTTTCTAGCCCCTACAAAAAGAGCTGCCACAAACATTCTTGCACATGTGGGGCCCTTTCCTTCTCTTATGATTTCTTTGGGATATAAGCCCAATAGAAACACTGCTGGGTCAAAGGGTATGCATAGTTTGATAACTTTTTGAGCATAGCTCCAAATTGCTCTCCAGAATGGCTGGATCCGTTCACAGGTTCACCAACAATGCATCAGTGTCCCAGTCTTCCCACATCCCCTCCAACATTCATCTTTATCTTTTCCTGTCATTTTAGCCAATCTGACAGGTGTGTAGTGGTACCTCAGAGTTGTCTTAATTTGCATTTCTCTGATCAATAGTGATTTGGAGCACCTTTTCATATGATTATAAATAGTTTTAATTTCCTCATCTGAAAATTGTCTGTTCATATCCTTTGACCATTTATCAATTGGAGAATGGCTTGAATTCTTATAAATATGAGACAGTTCTCTATATATCTTAGAGATGAGACCTTAACCAGAACCCTTAAATGTAAAGATGATTTCCCAATTTGATGCTTCCCTCCTAATCTTGTCTGCATTAGTTTTGTTTTTACAGAAACTTTTTAACTTAATATAATCAAAATTATCTATCTGGTGTTCAATTAAGAGTTCCAGATCTTATTTGGACATAAATTTATTCCATCTCCACAGGTCTGAGAGGTAAACTATCCTATGTTCCTCTAATTTGGTTATAATATCACTCTTTATATCTAGATCATGAACCCATTTAGATCTTATCTTGGTGTGCGGTGTTAGATGTGGGTCCAGCCTTAATTTCTTCCTGGAATTCTTGCTAAAATGGTGTTACTGATAGGGAGACACTGATGAGGAGTAGGGGAAGGACTCCAGAAATGAAGCTTCTTAGAGTGGCAATGTGGCAGGAAAGGACAAAAAGAGTAGGAGTCTGGGGAGACTCTAGGGGACGTTCAGTTAGTAAACATTTATTAAGCACCTATTTTGTGCCAGGAACTGTGCTAAACTCTAGAGATAAAAAAAGGGGGGAAAGACTGTCCTTGCCCTCAAGGACGTCACCATGAAGCCTAGTATTACCATTTGGGTCTAGTCACCTGCCAAGAATCTCAGTTCATTCTTGTCAGTGCAGTATTAGTTGCTTTCCAAATTAATCTTGCTTCCAGACTCCTGGTAGTTCAAGTATAGAATCTTATATAGGCGACAAAGATAATTGTCAGAAATTGTTGTCTTTTCAATCTTATGTTTGTATTAAATACTTTCTAGCTATATTCATTTTCCAAAGATTTGTTGTGTTTTACGCATATTACTTATATTCTTTCTCCATTAGTGAGACTCAGACTAGTCCCTTTTAATATCTTTATGTTCTCATATGAAATTAGGGAAAATAATATACTTTATTATAGCTGTGCCTAATATAACTGATGTCAGGGGACTTTGCTAGCAAGTGTCTAAACGACTTGAGAAAGAAAGGTTGCTTTATAACCACAGCTCATGTTGTATAATAGATATAAAAACAATTTGTGTTAAAAATTTAATAGTTATTTTTCACTTTATAAATGATTTATCGATATAAATCAGTCCTAGATACGAGGAAAAAAAGGAACTCACAAAAATAGCATTCAATTCAACTAATTATTAGGATTAAGGTGATACAAAGATGAAAATCCAACATAGCCCTCTCTAACAAGGAACATATGTTAAGAGATATACGACATGAACATATTAATAAACACTTAAATGTCTGAGAGCTACATATAGAATGGCATGAGAAATTTTAACTGAAGGGGGCTTATTTTTAGTTGAGGAAACCAGGGAAAGCTTCTTGGTGATGTTTGTGTCTAAGTAGGTCTTTACAGAGATGGAAGGACTTCAATAACTGAAGACTAGGCGTTTTAGAAATAGGCCAAATCTCATAAGAATGCAAGGGTTATGGGTAAATTGAGATTAGGGAATGGTGAGTAATCCAGTTTTATGCCTAAACTGTGTAAAGAGCTACATATATGAAATAAAACCACAAATAGATTGGACTCAAGTTAGGGAGGGCTTTAAATTTAAGACTGAGAAATTTATATTTTGTTTGGGAAATAATCCTTAAAAGCTTTTGAGCTGAGGAGTGAACTGATCAGATTCCTTTTTCTGGAGATGGAGAATGGACTAGAGAATCAACTAGAAATTTATTCCATTTTCCTAAGATAATATAGAAATTTACTCCATTTTCCTAAGATAATAAAAGGACTTGTATTAGGTTGGTAGCAACTAAAGTAAAATGGAGTAAATAGTTGGGATAGCTATTGATGAGGCTGAATTGAAAGAATTTGTCAACTGCTTTTATATAGAGGATTAAGAAGAGAGGGAGTAGATGATTCTGGGTTTTCAACCTTGTTGGGAATAATAGTGGCATTAATAGGGGACTATGGAAATTGGAGTAGGGATTGAAGGGGAAATTGAAGGGGAAAATGGTCATGTATTCAGTCTTGGAGAAATGCAGCATTAGAAATTTTGATGATATATTATTTCTCTTTATGAAGGTTGCTGTAATTCTGTTCATCTGAACCATGCTTGTTAGAGCTGCAGATAGTCTCATTTACTGGGAATGGAGAGATGATGGAGAATAAATATTGCTAGCAACTGTGATAACTGACAATTATTTAGAAAAACTACAAAAAGATACAATTATTAATGCATAACTATGTGTATGTTATGTTAGGTATTCATCTTTCTGAATTCAAATCTGGCCTTAAACATTTACTGTGTGACCCTGGGCAATTCACTTAATCCTGTTTCCCTCTGTTCTTAAGTCTATAAAAAAAGAGCTGGAGAAGGAAATGGCAAGCCATGCTAGGATCTTTGCCAGGAAAACCCCAAATTGGGTTATAAAAAGTGGGACATGACTGAAATACTGAACAATAACTCAAGTCCAGAGCCAGTATTTTTGTGCTAAACATTGCTTTCTCACAAACAGCTACACATATTTTTTAAGCTGCATATTGGTTAAAATGAGCTTTGGGGGAAATGTACAAGTAATTTTGAAACAGATTTCCTAGTATTTCTAACTATTTGTTTGAACTTAAATGCATTTTTCTTTGGAAACAGACATTTTAAGATCATGCATTCCAAAAGCTTATAATAGTTAACTACAAGTTATAGTCATAGATATTGTCCTGGTACCTTGAAAGAAAAAAAAAAAACAAGCCTTTCAGTGACAGTCACAGATCTATAATCTGTTTCTTCTTCCTCTCTCCCACCTCACCCCTATTTGATTATGCACAGCTGCCGATATTTTTGTTTACAAGTGATAATATTAACTTTAGCTTTCTGAACATTTTGGTATAGTTGAATGTTGCTTGAGGGCAAAAGGCAAAACCTATTTATTAGGGGCCAGTTTTTTAAAGTTTCAATTTTCTTTTATCTTTAGTCCATTTGGGTAGTTGCTTTAAATTTAAGCAGTTTTTTCTTTTTCTGCAGCTGTGTGTATAAATGTGTTTGCCAGCAGCACTCCGAACAGATGTATAGTGATCTGATTAAAAAGATAACTAACCACTTAGAGAGAGTCTCAAAGGAGCTGCAGGTAAGGAATTCCTTGATCTTCTCCACCCCCTCCACCCCCCAAACTGTTGCTTGCAAATGGTGTAGCATGTGTAGTATAAGCCATACTACATACATATATACATACATACATACATACATAGGGAAGTACTTCATTGAATAGTTCACAATTCACTATAATTATTGAGACTTTCATAATTGATTAAAACCATATAATTCTTGGTGGGGAGATGTTTTTAAAAGTTGGACTATAAATTGTGATGATTTTTATGTTGTCTCTTCCTTCTCTCTTTCTACTCCCCTTTCTTGTAGTCCAAGATGTGTAATAGAGCCTTAAATGACATTTATTGCTGTCTTGTTGATTTAAAAAAAAAAGAAAATGAAAAAAAAACCTAGGTACCTAGGTGATAAAGTTGATAAAGGATTTAGAATTAGGAAACCTGAGTTTAAATCCCATCTTAGATAATTTCTAGCTATGTGACCCTGGACACATCACTTCATCTCTGCCTGTGTTCTCTCATCTTTAAATAAATGGGGTAATTATAACACCTCTTTATCAGAGTTTTTGTGAGGATCAGATGATCTATTTGTCAAGTATTTTGCAAACCTTAAAGTGCTATATAAATGCTACTATAATACTTAGTTACTATTTTTAGTTATAATTCCATACCTTGTATTTAAGCTGTTCCTTCCTCTTCCCTCTATTCCCCTCTCCTCCATCTCTCTTTTAACCTGTGATAGAAGTTGATGGCTTTCTTAAATATTTCTGGGGATAAGTTATATTTAGTTAATCAACATTGGATCATAGATTTTAGATGGAAGGGATCGTAATTCATTACTTTTATTTAAAAATAAGATCAGACATACTGTTTTGATACATTAGGTATATACTTGGAAGAACCCTCTTTGACATATCCCTATGACCTTACCATAAAAAGAGTTGGCAGCACTTGCAATTCAATAACAAACAAATTAAGCATTTATTTAAGCCCCAGTTATGTGAAAGGCATTATACTGAGCACTGGTAATAGAAACACAAGCATAAAGACAGTGCCTTCTCTTGTGAAGTTCATATTCAGTGAGGGAGGATGAGGAATAATAGGAACCTGAAAAGTGGGTGGTTTGAAGAAGATTGGAATAAAATGGAAGTTCTGGGAGGGACTGACCAGTTAGAAGGGATTGCAAGATAACCTAGTGAACTTCCAGAGTAAAGTTAGAATCTGAGAGAACTTGCATCTGTGCTTTAGTGGGAAAAATGAAGAGTCAGTAGTGGAGTGTGGGGAAGAAGGAAGATACAACTTCTAATCTTAAGAGTTGTGACTTATGTAGAAAGTTAGGTAATTTATAAATTTGGGATTTTAAACTAAGGCCTTTTGACTTCAAACTCAGCACATTGTGTAACACTGCTTCCAATTTTCATCAATTTTTTTTCTTTTTTATGAATTTTATCACCAAGAAACATTTCAGTATATGAACAAAAGCAGGATTGTACATAAGAAACCATGAAATAATTTTATGTATTGTTTGTTTATATCTAGAAAACAAAGTTGTAATATAATTGCCTTATTTTGTCTCCTTAGAACTTTTGTTTTCTGTTGTGTTTTTAAGTGCTTTTTTTTTTTTTGTTTTTATCTCACTCATTACTGTTAACTTTGTGGCTATTACATACACTTTTTGATCTCAAGAACTTGTCACACTTAAAAATTCAAGACCCCCCAAAACTTTTGTTTATATGGGTTATATCTAACAATATTTATCATATTAGAAAGGAAAGTATTTTAGTATTATAAGACTAATTTTGATTTTGAGGACCCTCTGAAAGGGTCTCAGAGTTCCCAAGGGTCCCCAGTGGAGAGCCACAGGGCTGTCTTATCTTCTCCCCACCCAGTAGAAAACTGCCCTTACGACAAGAAATTATAGTCAAGAAAAACAAATCACAGTCCTTTTTTGGAGAATGTACACCTTAGCCTATCGTCTGGTACAGGTAGATGGCACAGTTAGTGATGGTTCTGAAGTCAGGAAGACTCATTTTGAAGTCAGATCTTACCTTAGACACTACTATAACTGTGTGACACTGCCTCAGCTTCCTCATGTATAGAATGAGCTGGTGAAGGAAATGACAAATCACTTCACTACTTTTGTTAAGAAAATCCCAAATAGTGTCAGGAAGGATTGGACACACCTGAAAGAATGCACAAATACAAAAATCCTTCACCTCTCTGTTAATACCTTTCTTTCAGAAGTCAGGAAACTTGTTCCTTTTGCTGTTAGTTTCCTGAAGTCACTATTGGTCACAATGTCACATCTGAGTTTAGAAGTCTTTTTTTTTTTTTTTTCCAAAGGATTGCCCCTCCCCCCCTTTTATTGTGATAAATACGTAATTTCTTCTGGTTCTTATTTTACTTAACATTATTTCATTGCAAGTCTTTGCAGTTTCTCTGAATCCTTCATATTTGTCAGTTACTTTGGTGTTAATCCATTCTGTTCATCAAAGTCAGGTATTATATGGGTAATTCAAGCAACCTCTGTTTACTTTAGTTTCCTCATCCTCATTAGGAAGACTACGCTATCTCTAAAATCTATAGATCTAAAATCTATGATCGTCACAGTTTCATCAGTAGTGTATGAGCATTCCTGATCTTCAAAGCTCTTCCAGTGTTTGCAATTTTCCTCTTGTCATCTTTGCTAGTCTGATGTGTATGTGGCAGAACCTTAAAAGTTTTAAAATTTTAAATTACCCTAATTAGTATTTGGAACATTTTAATGTGGTCATTGATAGTTCACATTTTCATATTTGAAAACTGGATACTTATATCCTTTGTCCAAAGGATAGTTAATCTTGTTTTTATATATTTCTGTCAATTCCCTTTGTATCTTGAATTATCATGCTTTTATCAGAGGTATTTATTACAAAGATATTTTTCCAGTTTAATTTCCTTCTAATTCCAATTTCATTAATTTTGTAGAAAGCCTTTTAATTGTGTGAAAATGACCAAGTAAAGTTGAACTTTTCATCTTTAGTAATCGCCTTAAATTTCCTTCTTTAATTTTTTAATAAAGGTCATAGATCCATTTAGAATTTATTGTGAAATATGGCAGCTAGGTGGTGCATTTATAATTAGAGGTAACCTGGTGGTGAGTAGAGAGAGCATGGGGCTCATGTCAGGAAGACTTGTTTGCATCTGACTTCAGACATTTCAGTAACCCTAGGTAAATCACTTAGCCACTTTCTGCCTTAGTTTCTTTATCTGTAAAATGGGAATAATAGTATCGCCTTTCTCCCAGGGTTGTTGTGAGGATCAATATAGTATCTGGCACCTAGTAGTCACTTAACAAATCCATCTTCCTTTCCTTTATATTCTTCCCATTGTTTATGGTATTTTGAAATTTTTTTAAAAATAAAGTATGAATTACCTTCTGGTTTCCAATATGTACTGCATTTAGGAAACAGTGAAAAATCTTTACTTAAATAAAATGTCATTATCAGTGAACATGATCTGTGTAACATCTCAGAGAATAAGTTGAAGAAGGTGCTCTGCTGTGAGGAGTCCACTTAAAATCTGTCATTATTTTGGGGCTACCACAGTGAAGTTTTGAGTGAGTCAGGTAACATTTTTTCTCCCAGTGTTAGTTACATTGTATTATAGTAATTTAGCTTTCTGGAAAGTCATTTGTTGCTGCATATTGGTATTTAAAATTTTCAGGCTGGCGATGCAGAAGCATTTCAATACTTGAAGAATAGTCAGTATACTCTAGAGCAACAGTGTTAACTATAATTTTTTGTGTCTGTAGCAGGTGTGTGTGTGTGTGTGTGTGTGTGTGTCTGAATGTACCCTAGGTGTAGGACATGGCCACCAGGAGGAGGTAATTCACCTCAGGATTCTTCAAGGTTTCTACTTTGTTGATGCACTGTCCATTTTCTAGAGACCAAGGAGGAGCTCACTTTCTGGAAAACTCATTGTATGTAGGTTGAGGGGGGATAAAGTGTGTGTGGATGGTATTGAATATCCTGTGATAGTATTGTTGACACCCTCTAAATTTCCTCTCCTGGCAAAACATGATCCACCCACTCTTGTTATATCTTTGATTGGACTGTTTCCATTCTCCTGATTATCTCTGAGGCCTTTATTTTTTAGGTAGGAGATAGCCTTACAGTTTGGTTATTCCTTGTATCTGCTCACCCAAATAGTCCTTGTAGTCTTGTTACTTTATACCAACTATAGAACACTACTATTTTTTTTCTGCAGATTATATAACATGCTTTTCTCTTAATCATTTTGCACTGTTTTTTACTTAATGGAAATTCTGTTTATTACAGTAGTAATTAAGTAGTATTAAGTTTAGACTTAATTTTAATGAGGATGTTGACTTTTATGACTAGATACTTAATCTTTTTTTGTTGAGGCAGCTATTTCTTAGACTTCTATAAACTCAATAAATTTGCTTCCCAAGAGAAATATCTAAATATGATGGTCAAATTTACTACCTTTTTAAGTGTCAGCAAATTAGTCACTAATTCAAAAATAATATACTTCTATGCTTCAATGTATAAAAAATTGTAATTGAAAACTGCTAGGCAAAATGTAGTTGACATGCTTTCTTACAAAGTTTATAAAACAGTAAAATTTCCTGCTTTATTGTTGTTGCATTAAAAGTACTTATACATTGTTATTCTGATTATTGAATTGAAACACTGTATAGTCTTAAGAGTGAATTTAGGATCTCTGTATAAGTCTAATATGTGTGTATCTATGTATTATAAGTGCATATTTTTAAAAAATTCTTACAGTTAGATGGCACTAAAGTGCTATATAAACTTTCACTGGCACCTTTTTGCAAAGATACATGTTCACAAGGCTTTTCTTAGAAAGATTTTAGATTATGAATATCTCAAAATAGCTTATTTGTCCTCTTTAAATCAATGTGGAGATTGATGGTTATTTATTCATTGAAAAATTATTATTATACTATTTGGTTATTTTTAATATTATCATGTTAATTTTTTTCATTTTCCAAGTTCACTGGAAAATTCAATTTTAGATTATTTTCCATGAAATTGAAAGTTCTATAGCTATTGTTATTTGGCTCTAGTGTGGTAGTATAGTATAAGGAAGCACTTCACTAAAAATAAGGGGACTTCAAGTGTATTCCAGGCTTTGTGAACATTAATGCAAGATGCCATTTTGTGAATCTTGGTTTTTGCCTTTACAAAATAAGGTAGAATTAATTAACTGTTAAGTTATGTTCTGGTTCCTAAAAGTTCATTGCTTGAGTGTTTAGTTAAGAAATAATCTTAATAAATTCACATATAGTATTTTAAGGTTTACAAAACACTTTGCTCAGAATAAATAAGTGATATAGGTAGATTCAAGTGACAAATGAGAAAACTGACTCAGAGATTAATCTATTTTGGAAGCATCAAACAGTAAAATTCAAAACCAGATCTTAGACCTTTGATTATACACTTTTTTACTGCACTTTGCTAAACTGAATGTTTTGTAATTAGTTTTGTTATATGTACTAATTAATGATCTCTAAAAACATAAGACTACTTTTTATTAAATATTATATGAAAGTCCCTAAGGCTGTGTCTCTCTATTTATTCTAGCGTCTCTGTGTCTTTTCTTTGCCCTCTCTTTTCTCTCTCTTCCCTGTCTCTGTCCCTCGGTTTATGTCTCTTTGTGTATTCTCTCCTGTCTCTATCCTCTTTCCTCTCTCTATTTACCCGAGCTTGTCAGGAGTTTTTGGAAGGAGGGAAGGATGGAGAGGGAGGAAGAAGCAAAGGGAAGAAAGCCTCCTTATTTTCCTATTTACTTGATTGCAGGGCTGTTTTTTTTTTTGTTTGTTTGTTCGTTTGTTTTTTTGTTGCTTTCAGCACCTTATTCCAATGTAAGTAAGAGGGTCAGATAAAAATCGCAATTGGTTTTAGTGTATCACTCCCTATCTGTGTCATCTAAAGCAGCATTTGATCATTTTGGCATGTGGACTATATGAACTTGTTAATTCTTGCTTCCTAAAAATATTTTGTTGGAGAATACTGAACACTGAAATATTAAATAAAATAGTCTGAAAATATCACTATTTATCCAGGAAAGGCACACTTTTATGTATTCCATAACACTATAATAAACATTACATTGAATCTTTCTTTCTGTAAACTGAGAAGCACTGTCTATTTGAAGTTTAAAATTGGAGCAAATAAGAAAAACTTTGCCATTACTATTTTACCCTGTAGAAGATTGTAACATACTATAAAACTTTGCAATAGATTTAAAATTATGTAATCTGTTTTAACTGTTAAAGCTATTTCATAACCAGGTTTCAAGGTACATCAGCTCACTACTTCCTTGCTAGAGTTTTTAAGATAGCGTGTTTTTGTTGCTTGTTTATAACATTTCTTCACAAGTATCAAGTAAGATAAAATGTTATTATTAAATAGAACTTTGGAAAATCTGCTTTTTTGCCAAAACTTGAAGCAACTATCTGAAGAAAATAACTCATTTTGCTTTAAGGAATCTATTTTATTATGGCTAAAGGAGACATTGGAGTAAAGATTTTATGTTCTGATTATTGAAAGTAATGAGTAAAAATGAAAAATATATATGAATGTGCCTACTTTCATCATTTCTATTGCTTTGGTATCAAAGATCTAAATTCCATTGTTCCTGTGTAGAAAATTCTTAGTTGTATTTTGTCAGTTATTCTAAGTCTTAATTCTTAAATCTAAAGCTGAAGGTGATAAGACCACTGTTTGCCATCTAAATTAAAGTCAGAATGGCTAAATTGTTTAAGAAAATGAAAAGACTAAGTCTAATCACAAGGGCAATGAGAGAGCTTCTTTTATTTATTGTTAAGATAATATTTATCAATTTTTGTTAGAATATTCTCCAAATTTATTATGATCCCTTTTATGATCTTGAAAGTTTGTTATGTTAACATACAGGTGATAGTTTTTAGAAAATATATTTTTATAGTTTTCAAAGTACATTAATATTCATAATAATGAATCTGGAGTCATGAAGAAAAGGTTAATTGTGTGAATTGTTACTGTTTAAGAAGATAGTAAAACATAATATGTTAGACTTTACTTAAAATCAGTTTCAATTTAATATATTTTTATGATAAAAGAAAATTTTAGTTTTTTGGAAAATTCAGTTGTGGGGGGGTTACTGTATTCTGTAGAAATGTGTGGCTTTTTTCCCTTTGGGTGTATATGTGTGTATAATATATTTTTATGATAAAAGAAAATTTTAGTTTTTTGGAAAATTCAGTTGTGTGGGGATACTATATTTTCTGTAGAAATGTGTGGCTTTTTTCCCTTTGGGTGTATATGTGTATATAATATCTGTGGGCTAACAGTTGACCTCACTTCTGAGGTTGATATATTTGTGTTGTGTCTTTGCAGTTTGAGGATGTGGGTTATTTTTTCTCATATAAAAGCAACTGTGATGGCTTCAGACCCATAGAGTTCTTAATGTAGTGGATTTGAGGGCATTTTCCTCTTGAGATAGCATTTTAAAATTGAAGTAAAACAACTTAAAAATATTGGCATCTTTCATGGTATATGGTTGAAAAGGTTGACTGCTGTTATGGAAGTTTAGAGATTGAGTTTATTGCTAACCTGAGGTTTATATTAATGTGAAAGTTTTTTCCTCCACAGTGAGGAAATTATAGTAAGCAAATTAATAGCAGCATTAATGACATTTTATATTAGACTTTGGTCAAAAGAGTGTTTTTCAAAAATATGTCATTCTGTTATTTTGCTATAATGTAATAATTCAAATTGATTTTGGTTTTGGCTTAGATTTTATTACAAAGTATTAGCTCTTTTATAGTAGATCATTATTTTAGTCTTCCTAATAACACTTGTCTCAGGTTATAGAATATCACTTCCTTACAAACAAGTTTTTGTAACCTGTGTTTGCCTGCCTACTAGCAAGAAGTGTCATAATAATGATGGTATATCTGATGGGAAGGAGGAGATGGTTGTCATTAATTTAGTGAGAATGAGAATCAATTGATAAAAAATCAGATAGAATGGTATGTTGGAACCCTCATAACATTAAAAGATGAATACTTCCAGTGAATTAGATTTCTCCTTGGAGAAGTTAAATGAAAATAATAAAAAAAATGTATAGTATATAAAGGCATAAAGGAGTTGTGATATCTACATGCATAGGAAAAGGTGGAATGTATGTCATACTGATAAATATCACTGTTATATGACCTTTTATTTTGTTATGTAATCCTTTAAAGTCATTGAGTAGAAACAGAATGTAGAAATTAATGTAACTGCTCAAAGGACTATCAAACAATGCATACCTTTGATCCAGCATTGTTTTTACATTGGTCTCTTTCCCAAAGAGATAATGAAAGAGGGAAAAGAACCCACATGTGGCAGCCCTTTTTGTGTGGCAAGGAACTGGAAGCTGAGTGGAGGCCCATCAATTGGAGAACGGCTGAATAGGTTTTGGCATATGAATGTTACAGAATATTATTGTTCTATAAAAGAAACAATTAGCAGGATGATTTTAGACAGTCCTGGAGAGCCTAACACGAACTAATGCTAAGTAATAGTAGTCTTCCTATCTCTTTACTTCTTACTCCTCCTGTGTCTTTGTTCACACCATGCTTTATTGTTAGGATGCTAATCTGAGGCTTATAGTAGTGTGAAAGATTTTTTTTCTCCCCACAGTGGAGAAATTAGAGTAAGCAAATTAATAGCTATGTTAATGACATTTTAAGTTAGACAACTACTTCTTCCTTCTCATCAGATACACTTGCCCTAAAACTGTGAACATTTTATTTATCCTGCAGGACTCCCTTTTGTATGTCACTCCATAAAATTTCCCCTCAATATCTAGTATTTAATTAGAATACTAAAGTTAAATTTCATTTAATGTATTTGCCAGGATTGTTCCGAGGCTTAATTAGATAATGTATATTAGATTACTAGATAACGTATTAGATAATGCATATTTTAGCCACAAAGTTATATTTTTATTTGAATATATGACCTCCTACTAATCTGTGAGCTCCCTAAGGGCAAGGATTGTATTTTTATTCTAAGGTTTCTCATGTAATATATTATACATAACGGACAATTAAATTTTAAGTGACTTTTGTTGTTAAATGAACTAATAGTTGTAGTGAGCAAGATTGTTCTTGTTATGTTAACTAAGGAAAAAATTTTGAACTGTTGAATACAACTAACTTAGATTATGTAGACCTTTTTTTTTTTAATAGTTAAGGTATTTGAGTTGAACTCCAGAATTTTAAAAATATTTGGATTTAACTTGGGTTTAAATCTACTGATAAAATAGTATCTGTTCTGTAAGAAGTAGGCAATAACAAGGATGTCTTGTTTGTTGACTTTTGTCATTCATATTTAGCCTTTCTGCTTCATCAAGTCTAGAAGCTTTGTTCTAGAACACTGAGCGTTTTAATGATTTGGCCAGAGTCATTATCAGTATGTGTCAGAAGGCAGAACTGTAGGCTAAACTTGTGTCCCTTATACCTTTCCCTGTACTCCCTACCCTCTCCATTGAGAAAGCAAGAAAACAAATAAAAATATGTATAGTCAAGCAGCATAAATTCTTGTCTTAGCTGTGTCCCCTTAAAAGCCTCAAGCTAATCTGAGTTGTAATGGTGAGTAGCATGCTTCATCACGAATTTTCTAGAATTTTGGTTGTTTCTTGTGCTTTGTCAGGTCTTGCCTTGTAGAATTTTTACAATATAATCTTTACAATATGTTCTTATTGCTTAAATTGTCTTCCTAGTTCTACTCATATGACTATATTAGTTTATACAAATCTTCCCAGATGTTTTTTGTTTTTTGTATTTATTTATATTTTTACTTAAAAATCTTACAAGGTTTTTTTTTTTTTTAAACATCCCCTTCATCATTTCTTATATTGGAATAGTATTCCATCACATTCGTATACCATAACTTATTGAGCCATTCCCCATTTGATGAGCCACCTCCTCAGTTTTGAAAATTGATCTTTTAGAGTATATACAGTGGCATAGTTAAGTAGTTTTTGGAGCATAGCTCCAAATTGCTTTTCAGAATGCCTGGACCAGTTTATAGGTCTACCAGTAGGGCATTAACGTACCTGTTTCTTCTCATCCATCCAGCATGTCATTTTCCTTTTTTTGTCAGCTCTGCCAGTTTGATGGTGTGAGATGATATAAAACTGTTTGGTATTTTTCTGATTATTAGTGAATTAGAGCATGATGATCAATAGTGTAGATTTCTTCCTCTGAAAACTCTCCTTATATCTTGTCACCATTTATCAACTGGGAAATGGCTCTTATTATAATAAATTTAGTTCAGTTCTTTATCAAAAATATTTGTTGCGAAGATTCTTCCCTCCCCCAATTTCCTACTTTTCTCATTTTTATTGTATTGAATGTAATGATAATAACAGACATTCTCATTTCACCCCTTGTTTCAGAAAGGCCTCTAACTTATACCCATTATGGATTGTGCTAGCTTTTGTTTGTAGATAGATGCCACTTATCATTTCAAGGAAAACTTCATTTATTCCTGAACTTTCTAGTTTTTCTTTTTAGCTTTTTATTTTCAAAATATATGTATAGATAGTTTTCAACATTCACCCTTACAAAACATTTGTGTTCCAAATTTTGCTTTTTATTATTTATAAAATTTATAATGTGCCTTATCTAAAGATTTTTTTTCATTATAAACATAATCATAGTGATTTTTATTATTTTTCTGTTTGGTTTTCTTTCTTTGATTTAATTCTTTTTGCTTTAAGAATCAAGATCATTGGGGCAGCTAGGTGGTGCAGTGGTTAGAGCACCAGCCCTGAAGTCAGGAGGACCTGAGTTCAAATCTGGTCTCAGACACTTCCTAGCTGTGTGACCCTGGGCAAGTCACTTAACCCCAATTGCCTCAGCAAAAAGCAAAAAAAAAAAAAAAAAAAAAAAAAAGAATCAAGATCATATTCGTAAAAGAGAAAAAAAATGATAGTCAAACAATTTAGGTAGTATTAGAATTAGTTGTTTTTCAAATGTTTAGTGGAATTCCCTTGTAAATCCATCTGGTCCACTTATTTTTTTCCTTTGAAGTTCATTACTGTTCCCTTTCCCTAACCTCTTTTCCTCTTATTTCCTTATTAGGTAAAATGCATTTCTGTGCCTGACACTGTGTGTGTGTGTGTGTGTGTGTGTGTGTGTGTGTGTGTGTGTGTGTGTGT
>JAJPUD010002286.1:234972-273291 GCA_023553655.1 Myrmecobius fasciatus | reverse complement strand
TGTGTGTGTGTGTGTGTGTGTGTGTGTGTGTGTGTGTGTGTGTGTGTACACACCTTTTTTCCCTTCAGTTTAGATGAAAATGAGATTCAATCGTTCTCCCCATTCATTTCTTGTATTGATTTCTACTTGTGTATCCATTCATTTATGATAATTTCCTCCATACTTATACCCTGTCCCAGTGTATTTTTCTTTCTTATCTTTTGTTTTTTTTTAGATCATCAAAGATTAATGAAATTATTCCCACGCTCCCCTTGTCTAATTTGATGATCTCTATGACCATTGATGCTAATAGAGTTTTGAGGGTTTTACATATATATATATATATATAAAATCTCATAAACATCTTAATCTTAAGTCCTTTATGATTTTCTGTTTATGCTTAACTTTTTATACTTCTTGACTCTTAAGTTTATGAGATTTTTTTACTCAGCTTTGGTGTTTTCATTAGAAATGCTCTATATTGCATCAAAAAAATCCAGTTTTCCCTCTCTGTCAGAATTACATATTAAGTGTTTTGCACAGCAAGTTATTATTGGCTATAAACTTAGAAACCATTTCCCAAACTCTCTGCTCTTTTAGAATGGTAGCAGCTAAATCATGTGATTTGTGATCATACGATCCTGACTGTGACTTTTTTTTTTTTAATTAAAACTTTTTATTTGTAAAACCTATGTATGGGTAATTCTTCCACATTGACCCTTACAAAACTTTCTGATACAAATTCCGCCCCCCAGTCCCCACCCCTTCCCTAGATGGCAGGAAATCCACTACATGTTAATTATGCTAAAATACTTGACAAATCGAATATATGTATACATATTTCCACACTTACAATTGTTGTGCAAGAAAAATCGTATTTACAAGAAAAAAAAATCAGAGAAAGGAAACACAATGCAAGTAAACATCAATGGAGAGCATGAAAATGTTATGTTGTGGTCCACATTTCACATCCCTCTCTCTGGGTGCATATGGCTTTCTTTACTGAACAATTGGAACTGGTTTGAAACATTTCATTGTTGCAGAGAGCCATGTCCATCAGAATTGATCATCATATAGTATTGTTGTTGCCATGTATAATGTATAATGTTGCTCATTTTGTTCAGCATCAGTCCATGCAAGTCTCTCCAGGCCTCTCTGAAATCGTCCTGCTGGTCATTTCTCACAGAACAATAATATTCCATAACATTCATATACCACAATTTGTTCAGCCATTCTCCAACTGATGGGCATCCATTCAGCTTCCAGTTTCTAGCCACTACAAAAAGGGCTGCCACAAACATTCTTGCACATGTGAGGCCCTTTCCTTTCTTTAAGATTTCTTTGGGATATAAGCCCAATAGAAACACTGCTGGGTCAAAGGGTATGCACAGTTCCATAGCTTTTTGAGCATAGTTGCAAATTGTTCTCCAGAATGTCTGGATCTGTTCACAGTTCCACCAACAATGTATCAGTGTCCCAGTTTTCCCACATCCCCACCAACATTTGTCATTATCATTTAATTTTTTTTTATCTGTTTTCTAGGTTGTTTTTGCTATGAGATACTTAACATATTCTTTCTCCCCCCATTCTTTTGAATTTGTTAAACTATTTCTAGATGTTTCATAGTCAGTTTTTCTTTGGCCAGTTTTTTTTTTTTTTGTTTTGAAAGTTTTGTACTGCTTTGTTTTCATTCTTTCCCCCTTTTTTTTCTCTTCATTACTTTTGTTTTACTTGGAAGTTTTACTTGTAGGTATTTCTCTTCTGAGTTTGTGTCTTTAGTTTCCCAATTGCCATGATGGCTTTTTATGGTGGGATTTTGTTGGTTGGCTCACTGTTTGATCTTCTTGACTTTGGATTTTATATCAGGGCTGAACTCCATGCTGGTGTGGGGAAAGGATATCTTCCCTAGCTTCTGTGGTCTTGAGTTCTTATGCATCTTTCACAACTTAGTCTGGGAGCCTACAAGATCTCAGTACTTCCAAAGGGATTGTGATTCCTGGTGAAGTCTGGTCATTCTCCTTCTGATCTGAGTTATTTATATTTTTTTAATGTCTCCTTAAACTTACTTGCACTGGAAAATGACACATGACTTCTTGAATTTTCCTATCAGGATTTGGTATAGTACATTTTCTATATCTTTATTGGGAAGGTTTGGTGAGGGGGCTTGGTTATTTTCCCTGCTATCCCACCATCTTGACTCTGCTTCTGAACATAATGCTATTAGTTTGAAATGTGAAGTTCACTAAGAAGAATATTAAAAGCCTGTATAAGTAGGTTGGAACTGGACTTTGAAGGATCTTGCATGCCAAGATCAGTAGGAATTTATATTTTACTTGATAGGCAGTTGGAGACCAGAAAGAGAAACAGAGGAAGAGAGGTCAAATAGATGAAGAACCATGCAATTAATCAATTTGAAATAAAGGAGGTAGAGGGAGATTAAGGAGTATTGGCTGGTCAGCAATGTCAGCAGATATCATTAAAGATGAGAATAGAAAAAATGCTATTTGGATTTAGTAATAATATGGTAATTAGCGATTCTGAAGACAGCTGTCTCTTAATACAGTTTGCAACTTCTTTCCTTTTCCCCAAAAGGAAATAACAATGGAACTTTCTCATGTTCAGTGGATACTTAATATTTATAGATACTTTTCAAGTTACAGTCATTGAACTTTTGAACCAACAATTCAATGTGCTCTGTTTCCTTTGCTCTTTTGCCCTGGAGAGCAAACACAGCCTATACTGGGTGTAATAGTATGACCTTAGTGGATGATTAGTAGTAGTCCTAGGGATTCTGTCCTACCCAGCCATATTTGTGCAATATTCTCTGCCATAGCAAATTGATAAAGCAATTCAGACAAAACATAAAAAATTATTTTTGAACTGTTAAATTTGAACACCCTGAACTTAGAATAAAAAACATTAAAAATCTTTATGTTTAAATGTAATTCTTAGGTGGAAACAGATGGGAACAAGGTAAATTTAAAGGATCAGCTGCCTAATCTATTTTCTTTCATTTTGCCTCTTTCTTGTTTGAGGATAATTTTCTTCAAACTTATTACATGGTGAAAGGCTGTGTGACATGTAGGGAATGTTATCTCAACTACATAATGGGGCAAATTGTTTCGGGAGTAGAAAATACTGCAACTTAAGTGCTGTATGCTGTGATTTAATGCTTTTACATATGACATTGTATATGTGTGTGCATTTTATTTTCTGCTAATAAGAATTTGATTAATTAGGCAAATTAAAATATTGGATTAATACTATGTAATTTCTTGAATGTCAGTTTTATCATATAAGTAGTGAATTATATAAAGCAAAAGTATTCTCAGATATTTTATAAAACAATAGCTCTATATTGTTCTGGTGATACATATTACAGTATTTGGAGTCATAGAACCTGGGTTCAAACCTTGTTTCTACTGCTTATTGCTGGTGTGACCTTGGTCCAACCTTTTTTTTTTTCTTTTAGCCTCACTTCACTCATTTGTAAAAAAAAATGACTTAAAGTTCTGACTTTTCTGCCAACATTTATAATACCTGTGTCTTTGTGAATTTCATTTCAAACTTTCAGTATAGATACACCATATGGCATTACCCTCCATGTATTTGAATGAAGCAGCACTTTTATTACCTCTTTAGATTGTAGCAATTAAACAGAGATTGATTTTAGATCATTTGATCTACCTTCCTTATTCTGTAGATAAGGAAACTTGATATCTGCAGAAAATGTGTCCCATTCAAGATCACAAACCAAGCCAGAATTCTAACCCAGATTTTATGACTCCAAATCCTGTGCTTTTCTCATGATGTAATATTTTCTCATATGTAGAATTTAAAGTAGAAAGCTCTTTTACATACTATGTCTTCATATATTATTCTTGACTTAACAGAGAAACACATATGTCCTGGCTTTAATTTTGCCTTGAAACCAAGACAACATATTAGAAATAGCTGTAGAGAGTTGAGGAAGCAAGTTTAGATTAAAAAATATATTGCTTAAGTCTGGGTCTACTCAAGAAGCTCTGCTGATGGTAAGCATGTGAGATTTACATTTCTGAAGCAGAGCAAATAAAGTAAATGTAGAGTGGTATGGTAAATGAGTGGTTATTTTGAGGACACATAAGATTAAAAGATTAATTAATTTAGGACATAAAAGAAAATTTTTAGAATGAGATTGATTTTAATATAAAGGAAAAAATTTATAAAGAACAACTGTTTTCTCTATTTTGAAAGACTATGGGATAAAACCAATTTTTATATATAATAAAATGCACACATACTGATGTAATATGAACAGTTACAGAACCAATATGATTTGGGCTATAAATCTGAGTACTGATACCATGTCTATTATTTGATGTCCAGTGAGCTGATTTCTTTGACTTTGATGTTAATTTTAATATTCCGAAGTCCAAATTCTAAAATACTGTCATTTATTGACTTTTTCAAAAGTCAGTACTTTTCAGAGGCTTTATTCTTGTGTTATCGAAGCAGTCTCCTTTCAGTTTTACTAATTTGAAGGAATATGAAAATGAAAGGTGAAATTAAAAACATGTAATTGTGTATGATCTTTGCTGCTTTTAAAATAATCTTAGAAGTTTGTGTGTGTGTATGCATGTATACGTAAATCTAGGATATAATTTTAAGCTTGTATTGTGATGTCAGTATAAAGGGTAGAGCTATAGTTAATCCTTCTATAACAAATTGCTCCGTGTAAAATGAGAGGAAAAATATGAGATAATTAATGTGCTTTATTTTGTGATAGCCAAGTGAAGAGTAGTAATTAAGAATATTAGCTAGAAAATGTTAGTTTTAAAAATCAGCTTATTAAAATTAACATTTATTTTAGTGAATTTTAATTAAAATCTATTGTGTTGCTTTGAAAATGTGACAAAGTTTTTCTTTTGCCAGGAAGGCATTTTTAACACCTCTTTGGCTTCCATTTTTTAACACTTGGGATTCACAGGTAACCCATCTTGGAAGATGGGTTAAAAGCAGAGTTCATAGGTTAAATGATGTGGCTAATTTTTACAAAAGTAGCCATTTCAATAGATAAGTTCCTAAAATCTTTCTACAATAAAACATTTTTATATCTTCATATTCTGATTAGCTTTGTTTTTTTTTTTTGCAGAAACTTAAAATTTGCTAATATGTTTGAACATTGGGTGCGACTATGAAAAACAATATTGCTTAAAATTAAACTTGTGCCAATTTTAAAAATACTTCATTTCAGAAGAAAAACTTTTGCTTTTATTTTTGTTAGTAAAGTTTTTTTTTAAAGTAATTATGTGAGATGAGGCAATGTATTGATGTAGGATTATAGTACACAGAAATATATGTAAAGTGACCCACCATGGAAATAGTTGCAGCTTATGGATTAATATCCATTTCTGAGTTTGAAGAGGAAGTGGCTTCCTATGGAGAACTTAATTAAAATTCTTCAAATTAAATTTTTAGTTATTTTGTTAGTGATTTGAATGCAAAGTTAAGGAAACAGGTAAAGCTATTGAAAAATATATAAGAAAGCATGGATCAGAAACAGGGTTAGAAGAGACTAAAAGTTTATTGATAGAAACTTTATGACTATGTCTTGACTACTTCCCTCAAAACAAACAAGAGAATTAGCAGTACAACCCATGATGAGCACTAAATAATACCAAAAAAAATGAAATTGATAACATTTTAATGCACAGGAGAAATCTTTTGATTTGTTTGGCTGTTTGGAGGTAGTTGGGCTAATGTCTTTTTAGAACAAAAATTAGTTTTTTATTTTAGAAAAAATAATAGAAAAATATATGACATGCAATTGAAAGAATTCATTCTTAAACTAAATTTATAATGAAAAACAAATACCGGATAGCAGAAATGACATTGACAGCACATCTAATTTTATACAGATATTAATTTACCCATAACCTATCTATAATTGGGATACTTAAGTCTTAAAAAGTCATAAAAAACCCACTTTTTTAAAAATCTTCCTAGTATAGAGAGATGTAATCAGAGATATCAGCTTAGAATATAAACTAATTTCATATGATTTTTACAGATGATGTATTTCACAAATACTAAATAAAATAATACAAACAAAAATAATTATTACTTTACAATTAATGATATTGGTTAATTATAAATAGTTGCTTCATGAAGTGGTGGAAGATAAGACCAGTTTAAAGAAAGTGTGACAAGAAATTCAGGAAAGCAAAGGCGACCTGAGGTATTTAAAAGAAGCAAATGGAAAGTGGATAACAACCAGAAGAAAAATGGGGGGGAAAAACAACAAAAAATTTTTACAATCAAGGAATAAAGCCACTGGCACTGGAATTCCATAGTATAATGCCATATGTGCTTATAGAAGGTAACATTAGCAAGAACAAAGATAAAACATCCACTTAATAGGATCAAGTATATATAGGTGACAGGCATTAAAGATTCCATTCCCTTGATATCTGAAGGAAGGAATATACTAAAGGTGTAGAAAAAATTCTTTAACTTTATTAATATCAAGAAGAAACAACCAAGAGAATATTAACAACTGTTGACTTATATTATTGTTTTACCACGCTACAAAAATTTTGAGACTCATATGCCAAAGATATCATGAATATTAAGAGTATTAGGGAACAGACTTTGACAAGCTATATTCCACTTTGAACATATCTGTATCATTCATTTTCATGGATTTGCCTGAATGGTGTGGAAAATACAAGATTCCTCTGTAGTTACTGTTGATAATGAAAAGACTTTTGATTCAGTAGAACAAAATAACACGCTAAATATTCTCTTCCAGTAATTATTTAGTGTAAACTTTTCAGACTTCTTGAAAGGCATTTAAGTAAAAGAAATAACTACTGACTGACAATATGATCAAAAACATCAGGCAAAACATAAAACAGGGAGTAGATGTATTCCTGTCAAGATAGTTGACACTGTGATTAAGGAAATGTAATCCAGAATTGGAAAAGGGATTCCTTATGATGGTGAGGTTCTCTACATGCTTTTATTTGTAAATTATATTGTATTGCTTTCCTCAAGTTCAGGAACAATCCAAAACCTCCTTGAAGATAATTTGGCCTGGTTGGCCATACAAGAAAGACTAAGTAGATAAAGAATGTTTGTTTAGATTTTTTCAATTGTTGCCTTCTTTCACTTAGCACTAGGTAGCACTTCAGTACTATACTGGAGGATCATTTTAAATAGAGAAATCACCATTAAAAAAAAAACCACAAAAATTTTGAAACATGGCACTAAATAGACTGTAAAAAGAACATGTGTTTACAGTATGAGAATTAAAACAAGATAAAACTATTGCCTTATTTGATCTCAGCTGGCAGTATATCCACCTTGTGCATCTAGTAACCTAAAATTTTTTGTTTCACTTCGTTTCACTGATTTTGAGGTTATAAATTTTAGTGAGTAAATGAATTTGCAAATAAGGTAATCTGCAAATATTGAAGATTAACTATGCTTAGTATTTGTTGATATGTGAAGTTTTCGTCTTAACTCATCTAGATACTAGATGGTTACTCTAATTTTTTAACTGTATGGCATAATTATTAATGAATAATTCGTTAAACTTTTTTGTATTATTTACAGATGAATAGATCTGTTCCAAGAAAAATTTCTTTCTTTATAGAACTAGATATTCTGATAATACTGCATTTATAAAAATATGAGACAAAGTTCTCAGCTGAGAAAGTGGGCAGAGAGGAAGATATAGGAGGTTAGAATAGGTATGAAAGCTTTGTAAGAGCCACTGTAGTGAGTGGGATAATAGATTAATTAGGGAGATGTAAAAGGATTATTTAGCATCAGTTAAAGCCAAGTTGGGATTATGTAGTAGACCCAGTCAGAATAGATGTGTGATTTTTCTCCACCTTCATTTTATAGCATGTCTATAGGAGCAAAGAGAATGGTGGGAATGATCTAAGGCTGAAACTTAGCAAAGTATGGTCAACAATATTATAAGAGAATAAAGACAATGTAGAGTTGAACTGATTCATTAAGAAGTATTAAGATGAGGAAAGGAGAATATATTTAATTCAGGAACAATGACTTGAGAGAGAACTGAGGGGTACTCTTGATGAACTTATATTCTCTCTTTTTTTTAAAATATAAAGCTTTTTATTTACAAAACATATGAGTGATTTTTCTACATTGACCTTTGCAAAAAACTTTTTTTTTCCCAAGCTTTTCCCCTCCTTCCCCCCAACCCCCACCCCAGATGACAGGTAATCTAATACATGCTAAATAGGATAAATTATATGACAAATACAATACATGTATACATATATATACAGTTATCTTACTGCACAAGAAACATCAGATCTAGAAAGAGAAGAAGAAAAAAACAACCTAAGAAGGAAAACAAAATGCATGGAAATATTCACAGAAAGCGTTAAAATGCTGTGTTGTGGTTCACACTCAGTTCCCACAGGCCTCTCTCTGGATGTATATGTCACTGGTTTGAACAACTGGTTTGAATCACATCATTGTTGAAGAGAACCATGTCCATCAAAATTGATCATCTTATAGTCTTGTTGCTGTGTATAATGTTCTCCTGGTTCTGCTGATTTCACTCAGCATCATGAACTTATATTCTCATAGGAAACGCAAGTAAGTATGAAAAAAACCAGCATAAATTCAAATATAAATAAAGTACTTAGGGAGGCAAGTCAAAAACAATCAGGGACATTAGGAAAGGCTTCACGAAGATGTTGCTTGAACTGTATCTTAAAAGAATAAAAAGACTGAGGCAGGGCAAAGGTAGGAAGTGCATTCTAAGGTTTGATCCAGTTAGTGATTTTTATCCAAAGAGGTTCTAGGAATACCTTTCCATTTTACACTTTTTTTTTTTTGTTTGTTCATTGCTTAAACTTTGAGAGTTTGTGAATATATATAAGAAATCATGAGTTTTACTACTTAAATTCTTTTTTTGGATTTTGTTCCTGTGAATTTCTGAGTGTCACAATAATCATTCCCTCCGAAATCTAATTTAGGAGATACACATAAGTAGTCTTAACCATCCTTTTTAGTTTAAAAGTCTTTTGATTTTGCCAAGTCAGTTGGAAAATTCTTTGTTAGGCTGACTGTAGCCAGAAATCTGTTAGCCTTAAGCTGTAAGCTATTGCCTAGAAATCCAAATGCCATTATCAGATGTAACCTTCTTAGTCAACCATTGACTTCCCAAATACAATTTTTTTCCCCTTTTCTCTATCTTTTCCTTTCTTCCCTGTCTTTTTATATAAATAGTATTTTATTTTTTCAATTACATGTAATGATAGTCTTCTGCATTCATTTTTTATAAGATTTTGAGTTTTAAAATTTTCTCCCTCCCTCTCTCCTCCCCTCCCCCAAGACAACAAGCAATCTAATAAAGATTTATACCTCTTGCTTTCAATGGATGACATTGAGGAAAATATAATCTGTGCCCCATAATCTTCAGTTTCTTGCCTGAGCTGTCATGATAATATTTTGATTAATACTACAATGGTAGTGCCATTTGGGTCTCCAGAAGAATCATCAGAAATGGGTGGTTTATCTGTTTTGCTAAGTCTTGGATGGTTCTGTTTGTCTTGGATCAACTTTAAAAAGAGAAATATCTTTCATTGTTACTTACTTAAATTGCTGTCTCAATATCTGGGAATAGGGAAATTATCAACTACTATTAATTCTTCTTAGTGGGTGATCTCTTAACCTGAAAGCTTTTGTGACTATCATTCTTAGGAGAAATAGTTTTTATTCCTTAGAACGTCAAGATCTCTCCTTATCAATAAGACATCTAAAATTTCCTTTTAAGCTTAAATTTTACAGCTGTCCTTTTCCTTCCTTTTGTCTTCTTTGTGATACTCTACTCTCCATCATTGTGAAAAGGGTTGGATCTTCTCTTCTTCATTTCAGATACTTTTTTTACTGCATCAAATCCCTCCTCATTTTTATTTGTAGGAAACTTATATTCTCCCTAACAATCTACAATTTATGACCCTTTACCTACAACAGGAAGTAGATCAAACTACATGTAGAACACAGCAGAATAGAACTATCAAATAATTAGTGCAAGTCACCACACATTTTATCCCCATTTTCTGTTGCCTTGAGATTTTTTTCCAGCACTTTCCTTTATTGTAGTTTAATCCTAAGCACCTGCCTATAACTGATTATGGTCCTCTTGAAAATTCCTTTGTCTGAACTCCAAAGTAAAACCTACCTCCTCTTGACTTCTTCAATCTGTTGATTGTTAACAGTTTGCCTCACTGGCCATTCTGTCCATTTCTATTCTTTAATTATGTTTTATTCTACTTTTATTTGCCTTTTTTTATACTTATTGGCAGCTAGGTGGCATAATGAATAGAGTGCTAGACATAGTGTTAGGAAGTTGAATTCACATCTTGCTTTAGACACTTGGCTAACCTTGTGATCCTGCACAAGTCATTTGATTTCTTCATCAGCTTCAATTTTCTTATCTTTAAAATGGGGAAAATAATAATAGAATCCATATTCCAGATTTGGTGTGAGGATGAAATTAGATCAAATTTATCAAGCTCTTTGTAAACTTTATAGTGATATTTATATGTTAGCTGTTACCATTGTTGTCTGTTCCTTTCTTATTATCTTTGATTCTGCTTTGGGTTTTATTCTCTTCCTTGATCATCTTTAGTTCTCTTTAATTGTCCTTGATCTTATTTTTCTATCAATATACAGACCTAATGTGAACCAACCAGTATCTGATTCTGGGGAGATTGTCCTTTAAATTTTTTCCAAATTTCTCTTTACTGAATTCAACCTACCACTATTTCATTATTCTAAATCTCTCCAAGTCACTTAAGTTTTCACAGTTTTCAATAAGAAGAAAGGTTTTGCTTGGTTTATTTCTTTTCTTTTTTTTTTTCTCCTTCAGCCTGTCTCTTATAGAAATTAGATGAACGAAATAATTGAAAAATTTTGCATGATAATTTTGGAGTTTCAAGATTGTGTTTTCTTTTTTTCTCTTGGAACATTTTTGTTTTCTTTACATTTTTTAAAGGTTTCATTGATTTTCATATTTTCTTTTCTTTTTTTAAAGTAGTATCACTGCATATCCCCATTGTGTGTGAATAGTCTCCCCCTCTTCCCCCCCCCACCCCCAACAAACTTCAAACAAAAGTGGTCCTAAGTTATCAGTTATCTTCCTGAAGCATTGGTCTGTGACACACCTCTCTCCTCCTCCTTTCTGTACATTCCTTTGACTCCCTGTAAATTAGTATCAAATATAAAATCCAGTTTGACTAGTATGGCTGTTTATAATGCAGCCCATTCCTATTTTTTTAGTCTTCTTACTTTTTACTCCTTCATAGTGCCTTTCTTCTGAAATTATCTCCAGCTGTGTATCTTGAATGTACATAGATATTTGCATATTGTCTTCCCCATTAGATTGTGAGCTCCTTAACAGAAATGGGTGTTTTAGCAAAAGCTTTTTCTGCCTTTAATTTTGTAATCATATGATTTTTATTGTTTTTTAGACAGCTAGGTGGTGCAGTGGATAGAGTGCTGGACCTGGAGTCAGGAAGACATGAGTTCAAATCCAGCCTCAGAAATTTACTAGCTGTATGACCCTGGGCAAGTCACTGAATCTATCTGCCTCAGTTTCCTCATCTGTAAAATGAGGATAATAATAGCATTCATCTCCTAGGGTTACTATGAGGATCAAGTACTTTCCAAACTTTAGAATGGTATATAAATATGATCTTTAAAAAAAAATTAATATATAGCATATGTAATGTACTGTTTATGTACACACACACACACAATTTCCCTAATCTTGAACAACCTTGAATTCTTGGGTATTAAATGCATTTTGGTCATAGCATATAATATTTAAAACCCATTGTTTGTAGCCTCTTTGCTAATATTTTATTTAGTATTTTTTCTGTTAATATTATTTAGGATTATTCTCTATTTTTATTCTGGTTGCATTGAGTTTTGTTATTGTAAAAAGCAAATTTTATTTAAATAAAATTTATCTTGTTTAGTACTTAATACATTTTGAAGTGCTTTTATATATCTCACTTGATTCATATAATTGTCTTGTGAATCAGATAGTGTAAAGGATGTGCCTTGACCCATTTCTTACAACTAATAAGTGAAGAAGACAGGATTCCCAGAGAGAGACCGTGGTATTATAGTGAAAACCTAGACCTGGGTTTTGAATACCATTTCAGATAGCTGTATGACTCTGTCCAAGCCACTTACTCTTTTTGAGTCACTTTTCCTCATCTGTAAAAGAAAAATAAAAGCACCGTATTTGTAGCATTGCTAGGAAAATTGAAATAATTATGAAAAGTACTTTGCACAATCTTATGGTGTTACATAAATATGAGCTATTATATTTTCTTATTACTATAAAGAGTGCAAGGTTTCTTTATGAAGGAGATTGATGAGAAAAATGAGATTTGGATTCTTTGATCCAATGAAGAAAACATATATTCTACTTTATACAGTTGATCTCACTTTGTGTAAATGTTTTATAATTAAATGGGCTAATGAGGAAAGGGCCCTTGGTGAGCCTCCAAGTCAGGTGACATGAGCCTGGCATTGTTGTGCTTTCTGCCGTTTCTTTATTTGTGAAATAACGACAAATACCATTTCTTCAAAGTAACCTACTGATTTAGGGAGGGAGATAAGGAGATGATTCTTATTCTTATAGAAAAAAGGACATTGAGACTCAAGCGAAGTATCTTTGTACCAGAGTTGCACAGCTGGTGTCAGATGTTAAGACTGCCCTAGCTTCTTAGAGAACTTTATGAAAATGTATATGTAAGTGTTTATATTTAAAGAAAATATAAAATGTGAGGTGGCATTGGTGTTATTTCACAGGATAGGTTTATGACTTGGAATTTCATATTGTATGGAGGCTTCCAAACTTCTTCACATTTGACTTTCTTCCCTGTGTTGGGCAAGATGAGCTGCTGAATATAATTAATATGCAATTCAGTAATAATTTTGAACTTTTAAGCGTTATTTTATCTAAACATTAATAAATGTTTTCAGTTAGGAAGAAGTCAAATTTTCAGTGAGCCTTTTAACATCATATATGTTTAAGGTCTCAATATAACTATATAATTTGTCACAGATTTAGTAGTAGAGAGAGTTCTAACCTTTGTTAATGTTTATAATCTTCAAAACTAAAGTTTTACTTCATTCAGCTATCAAGTTACAGTGCCATTTTGCCTTTCTTACTTTACAAATCATGGTAAGAGGTCATCTTGTAGCTATAATCTTAATGCTTGTTTTCATCTAGGTTTTTAACTTAATATCTGGGCCAGAAAAAAGATCACATTTTTTTATTGCTTCCTACAGGCCAGCCCTCCAGAACTCTATATTGAAAGATTTAACTTAGCACTTGGACAATATATGGGAGCATTGCAGAGCATTGTGCCTCTTTTCATATATATGGTAAGTTTAGGCATTTAAAAAAAAAATAAAGGACCCTGAGAAAAATATGTAAACTAGAACCATAATCTAATCAATGAGATGAGTCCCCATTAAGATATTTGTGACGTTTTCTCTTGTCTTTTTTTTTTCCTTGTTTTGAAATTGCTAATATAACAACTTTAGAATTTACAACAAACCACTTGATAATCTGGTAACAACTTTTGAATATCCTTAAAAATCCTGATTTTCTTAAGAAACTTATGCTCTATTTAAGAAAGTGAGATTTGCAGATTAAGTAATGATACTAGACAACACATACTAAATATCAAGAGAGGGTGATAATCTTAATTGTTGTAAAGTAAGGGAATTTTATGTATTGTTCCTGTCCTATTGATTGACAGGTCATTGAGCTGTATTTTTTTCTTGGTCATATTGTGTAGTCTGTTGGTACCTTGTTCATTGAAGTGGTATTGTCAATATGACATTCACATTTTTAAAAAGTTCTCTTTTTTCAGACCATAAAGATATATTTATTCATTCCTGTTAAGGATATGACATTAACTGTTTCTATGTGAATAACTGGAGAGTAGTTATCTCTTAGTGGAGTGTTAGCTTTGGGGACAAAAGGTATAGCACCTATTTTTTGTTTAAGGGTCTATTGGCACCTCATTTAGGAGAATTAGTTATTTTGGGATGTAGTTAAAGTTGACAGTTAAAGTCATAATACCCTGGTGATAAGGAAATACTTTTATTTCCATAAATTAAAACTCACTGTCTATTGATGTTTTCATCATAGAGAAGGCATATCAGAAATAGATTGTAGGGGGGCAGCTAGATGGCGCAGTGGATAGAGCACCAACGCTGAAGTCAGGAGGACCTGAGTTCAAAACTGGTCTCAGACACTTAACATTCCCTAGCTGTGTGATTCTGGGCAAGTCACTTAACCTCAATTGCCTCAGCAAAAAGCAAAAAAAAAAAAAAAAAATAGATTGTAGGGCTAGAGGATATTTCTGGGTGAGAGAATTAGGAGTGGATAGATGTTATAACTTAATTTTGAATTCTATTGTATACATGAAGGATAACAGCCAGGAATTAAGAATATAATGTGATAATTTATAGCTTTAAGATGTCTGTGATCCAAGAGCATATAATTTATATTGTACTTTTTAAAACTGAATTGAAGTATTATACTTACTGTTTTATTTTGATGAAGAAAGACTTTAGTGGCTTTTTCAGAGTATGTTATATAATTACTTCATTATACCTATTATTTCATTGATATGTGTAATCCTTTCAATGTTGCAAATTTCAATTATTGTCCTGAAACTGATTCTTGTCCATATCGTCATGTACAATTTCAATACAGTGTTAGGGGGTCGGGGTCTTCATCCACAATCTTGAGGGGTATCTTTTTGACCACTTAGTATTTTATGGGTGTTCCAGTGAAGCTCATGGTCTTGACTCTTGGCTGTCCCACTAATGAGTATTGACATCAAAATTCAGTGCCTTGAAAGTTAAAATTTTAATTGTGTAATAACTCAAAGGTATAAATAAATTATATATATTATATATAGAAGTGATTTTCCTTTGGAAGTTCTATAAACAAAATTATTTAATATCTTATTGTTAACACACACTAGTATTACAGATATCTTGTTTAACTTGAAAGAAAGAAAATTCTCATACAATTAATAATTTTTTTCTTTAAATATTGAAACAACAATTAGAGTTTTATTTAAGATTTTTCTTAATATGATTAATATGGAAATGTTTCACATAATTGCACACGTATAACTGAGATCTGATTGTTTACTGTCTTGGGGGGGGGAAGAAGAGAAGAGAGGAAGGATAGAATTTAGAACTCAAAACTTTAAATGAAAATGTTCAAAAATTAGGGAAAGAATATTTCTGTTAATTTAATTCTAAAAATCATCCCTAAACTGTGCTTCATCAATTTTATATTTCTGTAAATGAAATTTTCTTTTTTTTAAATCAAAGTTTTTTATTTGTATAACATATGTATGATCTTTACAAAGCTTTCCAATACAAATTTTACCCCCAGTTCCCTCCCCTCCCCTAGATGGCAGGAAGTCCACTACATGTTAATAATGTTGAAATGCTTGAGAAGTTATGCAAGAAAAATCCTATCTACAAGAAAAAAAAGAATCAGAGAAAGGCAACACAATGCAAGCAAATGTCAATAGAGATCATGAAAATGTTACGTTGTGGTCCATATTTCATATCCCTCTTTCTGGGTGTATATGGTTTTCTTCAGTGAACGATTGGAACTGGTTTGAGACAATTCTTTGTTGCAGAGAGCCATGTCCATCAGAATTGATCATCATGTAATACTGTTGTTGCTGTGTATGATGATCTCCTGGTTCTGCTCGTTTCACTCAGCATCAGTTCATGCAAGTCTCTCCAGGCCTCTCTGAAATCGTCCTGCTGGTCGTTTCTTACAGAGTAATAATATTCCATAACATTCATATACCATAATTTATTCAGCCACTCTCCAATTGATGGGCATCCCTTCAGTTTCCAGTTTCTAGCCACTACAAAAAGGGCTGCCACAAACATTCTTGCACATGTGGGGCCCTTTCCCTCCTCTAAGATCTCTTTGGGATACAGGCCCAATAGAAACACTGCTGGGTCAAAGGGTATGCACAGTTTGATAACTCTTTGAGCATAGCTCCAAATTGCTCTCCAGAATGGTTGGATCCATTCACAGTTCCACCAACAATGTATTAGTGTCCCAGCCCTCCCACATCCCCTCCAACATTTATCGTTATCTTTTCCTGTCATTTTAGCCAATCTGACAGGTGTGTAGTGGTACCTCAGAGTTGTCTTAATTTGCATTTCTCTGATCAATAGTGATTTGGAGCAACTTTTCATATGACTAGAGATGGTTTTAATTTCATCATCTGAAAATTGTCTGTTCATATCCCTTGACCACTTATCTTTTGAAGAGTGGCTTGAATTCTTATATATATGAGACAATTCTCTATATATTTTAGAAATGAGGCCTTTATCAGAACCATTAAATGTAAAGATGATTTCCCAATTTGATGCTTCCCTCCTAATCTTGTCTGCATTAGTTTTATTTGTACAAAAACTTTTTAACTTAATATAGTCAAAATTATCCATCTGGTGTTCAATTAGGAGTTCCAGGTCTTCTTTGGACATAAATTTATTCCATCTCCACAGGTCTGAGAGATAAACTATATTATGTTCCTCTAACTTGCTTACAAAGTCCCTCTTTATATCTAGATCATCAACCCATTTAGATCTTATCTTGGTATGTGGTGTTAAGTATGGGTCAAGCCCTAATTTCTTCCACACTAGTTTTCACTTTTCCCAGCAGTTTTTGCCAAATAGAGAGTATTTATCCCAAAAGCTGGGGTCTTTGGGTTTATCAAACACTAGATTGTTAAGGTTAATGCCTAGGTTGTCCTGATAACCTATCCTGTGCCACTGATCGACTGCTCTATGTAAATGAAATTTTCATCTGAAACAAAGCCACTGTAATTTTTACACACACACACACACACACACACACACCCATTCTGCATTTGAGTCCTTCATCTCTTTAATGATAAAACATGTCATCTATTCCAGATAAACCTCTGGAATCATGAGTGATTGTTATGCTGACAAGAGTTCAGTACTACTATTCTATCACATATATGATAACTTGCTCTACCATTCTCAATGGGCATCCTGCTAGATTCCTGTTCTTTGCTGCTTCAGAAAGAACTGTCAGTATTTTTGAATATTCTTTATAATTTGTTTTGTTTAGTATAGCTGTTCTCTTCATTTAGCTTCCTTCTAAATCTCTCATTTTCTCCTCTTTCTCTCTTTTTTTCTTATTGAATAAAATGTATTTTTGTGCTGTGTATATGTGAGTAAATATTTGCATGTAAGTTACATATTCTTCTATTGATCAGTTCACATGAGAGTGAAGTTCAGGTGTTAAATGTTTCCCCATTCTCTCCTCATTTATCTATCTATCTATCTATCTATCTATCTACTTGTACACCTTGATTATGTGAGATGATTTTCCATAACCTTCCTTTCCTTTTCTCCCCATTGTATTCCTCTTCATCTTTCTTGCTTTCCCTTTTTTAATATCAAGAAAAAATGGAACCCCTCTTAGGTTGTGTCTAATTGGACTTCCTATCTGAGATTTGATGATGATAAGGTTCAGATGATACACATGTCCCCATATTTGAATATAAGCAATTTATCCTTTATCATTCATTCATAATTATCTTTTTAAAACCACTGTAATTTTAAATAGAGAAAGGTGTGTATGCGAGTTTGATTTATTTGACATATTTTAGAGAATCATACAATTTAGAGCTGGAAAGGATGTTATAGCTCATCTGTTTCAATTCCATCATTTTATAGGTGAGACAGTGGAGGCCTAGAGAAAGGAACTATCTCACCCAAGTTGATGACAGGGTAGAATTTGAACCTATGTCTTAAAGATATAAAATTCTAAAACCAGAGATTTTTCTCTATCTTTTTGCCTTCTATATGTTCAGTAGTAAGATACTTTTTGCTGGTGTTCGTATAGTTTAAGGTAGCTGAGCCTCTAAGTTATGAGTAAACATAGAGTGGACATGGACAATGCATAATATTTTGTCCTTTTATTAATGAAACTCACCAATAGGTGTGTATTCTGATATATTATCTGGCACATTAATCAACTAATTAATTAATGATTCAGTATTCTTTTAGAGTCAATCAGCAAGCACTTACTAAGCACTTACTGTGTTTTAGGCACTGTACTAAGTGTTGGGAATAAAAGAAAGGTAAAAGGTTGTTCCTGATCTCAAGGAGCTCAGTCTAATGAGGGAGGCAGAATGAGAATAATTATATATAAGCAATCTATATACAGGAAAAATTGGGGATTATTAATAGGAAGGAAGAATTGGAAAAGGCTTCTTAGAGAAGATAGGATCTTATCTAGGATTTTGAAAGAAGCTAGGAGGCAGAAATAGGGAGGGAGAGAATTCTAGAAAAATAAGCAGGAAGAATAATGTCACAAACCCAGAGAGGAGAGTTTATCAAGGAGAAGAGGGTATTTGAGAGTGTTAAAGAGAGTTCAGAAAGATCAAGAATAATGAAAATATAGAAAAAGCCACCAGATTTGGCAGTTAAGAGATTTCAATTAAATGATGAGGTCAGAAGCCAGATTGTAGAGAAGATATTGGGAGCAGAACAAGTGATGGCACGTAATGCAAAAAGCCTTCTTGGCGAGTTTGGCCACAAAAGGGAAGAGATGATATAAGGGACAGTAGCTCATTGAGAAGGATGGATCAAATAAGTTTTTTTTGAGGTTGGGGGAAACAGAAATATTTGTAGGCAGTAGGAAAGCAGCCATAAAAAAGGGAAAGATTGAAGATGAAAGACATTGGTAAATAATAGGGCAGTCTTTTTTTTTTTTTTCTCTCCATCTTTTAAATTTTTTTTTTCTTTTTAAAAAAAATTTAAACAGGAAAGGAATACAAAGCAAAATGAAACAAAACAAAAGAGAACATTGTCATGTGCCCAGCAGAACATCAGGGTGGATTCAAAATATATAATAAGAAATACCAGCTTCAGAAAGTTTATTTATTAGTAGAAGAAATTATATTCATAAGTTTCCATCTTTTCTCCATTATTTGTAAATTATTCTTTTGTTCTCTGCTACTCACTGTATTTACTTTATTCTTTTCTCCCCTTTCATCTCCACTCTCAAGCAGGCTATAGTTAAGAAAGGATATAGTTAAATATATATAGGTAGATATATACATACACATACCTACATATACACATAATCTCACATGCGCGCGCGCACGCATGCACACACGCACACACACACACACATTTTCTTATCCCTACTGACCCTTTGCTTTAATTCTTCTCCTAACTTACCTTGCTATTACTTAAATTCCATGGTCCACTGCCTTGTCTTCTACCCTGTCCCTTTGCTTCCCTGTCTATCCATTCTTCCCCCCCTCCCCCTTATTTCTTCATAGATTTTGGAGAGTGCGATACCCTTCCTAGTATTTATGTAGTGTTGCTTATTTAACCAATTCTCAATGTGAGGTTTTCAGAACTTTGGACCCTCCCCCCCCTTTAATGCTTCTGTGCCTATTTTTCCTCTGCACCTATTTTTATTTTAACTGCCCCAATCTTTCTTTTGAACTGCCCTATTGTTGATGCCAACGATGTTTAAAAAAAATAAACAAAAAACAATTTGCCCATGTTGAGTTTCTTAAAATTGATCTTTGATATTGGCTATATATGTTAAATTTTCTATTAAGTTCAGATTTGGTTGATGGAAAGTCTTCAAAATATGCAAGTTTATGGAATGTCCATTTTTTCCTGTTCAGTATTATAGATAATTTTGCTGGAGATGACATTTTTGAGCACAGGCCTAGTTCTCTTGATTGCCAGTAGATATGATTCCAGGACCTGTGGTCTTTTATTGTAGTTGCCCGCTAAGTCTTATACAATTATAATTGTAGCTCCAGCATGTTTGAATTGTTTTTTTTTTCTTGTTTCTTGCAAATTTTCCCCTTTAATCTGGAGATTTCAAAATTTGGTAATAATATTCCAATGTGTTTTCCACAAAGGATCTTGTTGATGTGGTAATTGGTGAATTTTTTCTATTTCTATTTTCCCCTCTTCTATCATTCCAGGACAGTTTTTTTGTATTATCTCTTACATTATTGTAAAAAGGTCCTTTTTTTTGGTCACAATTTTCAGGCAGTCCAATTATTCTTTAATTTTCTCTTCTTGATCTATTCTCTAGATGTCACTTTTTTTAAAATGATGTTTCACATTCTGTTCTGTTTTCTCATTCTTTATAATCTATTTTGTTATTTCTTGGTCTCTCATAGCTTCACTGGCTTCCCCTTGCTCAATTCTAATTTTCAGAGTTATTTTCATCTTTGTGACTCTATATCTCCTTTTCTAGTTGATTGATTTTTTTCCCATAATTTTCTTGTTTTCTTGGATGGTTTTTATTTTCTTTTTTAATTTTTCCTCAATGTCTCTTCATTTGATTTTTGAATTCTTTTTTGAGTTTTTCTATAAATTCTCTCTGGGCAGGAAACCATTTCACTTTACTCTTTGGGGTAGAAGAAGCTCTTTTTCCTAAAGTGTTCTCTTCTGAAGATGAATCCTTGCCTCTGTTCCCATGTATGTTTTTATGATGGGGTTCTTTGCTGGCTCATTTTTTATTTTAATAAGTATTAGTGTAAGCACCTTTAATTGTGGGGTAGGGGGGGATGGTGCCTCTAGCTTCCCTTCAGCTCTACCCTCTGACTTGAAACAAACTAAGAGCTACCCCCTCCTGTAAGTGCCCTCAGCCAGCAGTGTCCCTTCTTCCCCTCTCCCGCCTTCCCTCCCTCCCACCTTCTACACTCCTGGTATGTTGGCTCCACCTTGTCCAGGCCAGTCTCTGCAGCACAGTTGGGCCTGGAGTACCCAGATCCCCACTGGACAAATAGTTCAGGAGGTGAAAGTGTCTGTGGTTCCTGCTGAGGCCCTAGGTGTCCCCACTTGCTCTCTGTGCACTCTTTAAGCTGGTTAATCCTAGCCTGAGGTCTTTATTCAGATCTTCTCAGATTGCATCTGGAGGACTCTAGTTCTGCCCTAAATTGTGTTGATTTTTCACCTGTCTTATCTTCTCCCTGAGGCACAAATTTGTTCTATTTGTGGGGAAAATTGGGAGATAGTCTGATTTACCAACTACTCTGCCACTTTTCCAGAATCCTCCCTGGGCAGAAAAGATGGAATAGAATAGGATCACTTGTGAATAGGAACGATTTTACTTTAGAGGCAAGGAAAAGAGTATCCACCTCATGTAAGATGAGGAAGACACCTGTTGGTTGAAGAGGGGAGAAGAAGAAGCAGCACTCAGAAATGGCTTCAATTTTTTCAGTGAGCTTTGAGGCAAGTTACTATGCTGAGAGGGAAAGAGAGAGAGAGAGCTCCAGAGTGCGAGTGCCATGGGAGATTTTGAAGAGAGTGGAAAAGGTCTGAAAGAACTGCTGTGATGAGAGGAAGAATGAGTCAAGGAGGTCTAAAAGGGCTACCTGGCCAAAGTTAGGCTCAGATGACATTAACACAAACTTGTAGTGGACCTGTGTAGCATAGCTTAATAATTTTCTCTACTTGTTCAACAACACATGAGTAGGAGCAAGGGCAGTGGATGGTGAACTGTTCAAATTTAAAGGTGGGTGAAGCCAGTTAGATAGTACCATAAGATGGCAAAGGACTTGAGCGAAGAGGACAGTGTATTGAGGGATTGGTTCTTCAAGATGTCAGAATAGAAAAGGGGGAAAATTGTAGCCACTGAAGGGATGTTGGCCTGGAAACGAAAGAAATGGAGGGATTGAAGGTCATGGTGAGGACAATGAATAGGGCTTGGGGTTGCAAGGCAGGACAGGTAGAATGACAATAGAGGGAATAGAGTTCAGAAACATTGCAATTGTGTATTTTGGCAAAATCAAGAATATGAACAGCTCTTTGTGTAGCTGTGGCTGAGAATGATGAAGTAAGTCAGGAGAAATAAGCAGCTTGAGAAGAGTTCAACTTGTGCCACTTGTTTTTAAAATCTAATAATATTGAACCAAGGAACTGTCAGACTGGTCGCCTCTAAGAACAGTAAGAAACAAAAATAGATGAAGTGAATTTAGGGACTGGCTATATAGCCTCAACTTTTTCTCAGTTTTTCTCCTTAGTGTCTTTGTGATTTAGACAAGTCACTTGACTTCTCTATATCTTAGTTTCCTTCTCTCTAATATAAAGATATTGAAGTAGTTGTTTTCTGAGACTCTTGAGCTATAAATAAATGATGCTTAATATTCAGTACCTTTTATTAGTATTTAGTACTAATCATACACTAACTGCAAAATTGCTAATATTCTTTAAAGAAGAATGTGTCAGTTTTTCTGTGGAAGAAAATTCTATACAGGAGGATTCTTGGAAAATGGTGGAATAGTTCAGAAAATTCCAAACTCTCCAAATTTCCCCCACAAACAAGGCAAAATACCACCCCAGGTTCAGTGGAGAGGGCATAAAAAATAAACAAGAGTTGGAGTAGAATAGTGGTCTCCCTTGGAACAAACAGAAGATCTGAAGAAAATCCCAGGATGGAAGTTTGGCCCATGTGAAGTGTAAAGACCTCCTGGTTAGCCCCTCTGAAAGAGAAAGCAGTGAGGATTGCAGCTAGCTGGGTTGGGAGGTGGCCTCTGCTCCAGCTACAGGAATTTTCATCTCCCACACATTTGGAGAGTCTGGTTTCTGAGGTCAAGGAAACCTCTGCTGATAAGGGACTCCAGGCCCATCAGTGCTGCTGAGAAGCATGTCTGGGAGAGAAGGACCTAGCACATAGCCCATGATTGCAGAAGCAGCAGGGTGTGGATGCAGTGGGTCCGGTGGAGTTCTTGGGCCTGAGGAGAGAACTGAAGGAACACCTGAGGCCAGAGGCACTCCCCCCCCCAAAAGTACTAGAGGTGTTTACAATAACAAGCTCTTATTTTAAAAATATGAACTGGCAAAAGAGAAAGAACCCAGCCAAAGTTACTATGAAGCAGAAAAAAAAAAAAAGCCTTTCCTACTCCAAAGAGTAATGTCAGATGGTTTATGTGCCCAAAAAGAATTCATAAAAAAGAATTTTAAAAGACTTTAAAAATCAAATGAAAGAGATTAAAAGAAAATTGTTTTTAAAAATGAAGGAAAGCAAGATTACTAAAAGTCAGCCAACTGGAAAAGGAGATCCAGAATTTTTTTTTTTTAACTTTTTATTTGCAAAACATACGTGTGGGTAATTCTTCAACATTAACCCTTACAAAGCTTTCTGTTACAAATTCCCCCCCCCCACTCCCCACTCTTCCCCTAGATGGCAGGATATTCACTACATGTTAATTATGTTAAAATACTTGACAAGTCAAATATATGTATACATATTTCCACACAGCATTGTTCAAGAAAAATCGTGTCTATAAGAAAATAATATGAGAAAGAAAACACAATGCAAGCAAACATCAATAGAGAGCATGAAAATTCTATGCCGTGGTCCACATTTCGTATCCCTCTCTCTGGGTGTATATGGCTTTCTTCACTGAACAATTGGAACTGGTTTGAAACATTTAATTGTTGAAGAGAGCCATGTCCATCAGAATTGATCATCATATAGTATTGTTGTTGCCGGGTATAATGAGGAGTTCCAGAATCTTAAGAAAATGACTCCTTGAAAATTGGAATTGGGCAAGGGGAAGCAAGCAGTTATGAGACTAAGAAATAATAAAACAAAATACAAAGAATATAAAACCATTTTATAAGAAAAAGAACTGATCTGAGACGAGATGAAGAAGAGAAAACAAGAATAATTAGACCTAAAAAAAATATTTGAAAGCTTTGAACAAAACAAAACAAAAAAAATCTTATAATACAAAAAAATAGAATTGTCCTATAGTGTTAGAACAAGAGGTGAAAGTAGAAATCGAAAAAAAAATCTACCAGTCACCACTTGATATCTCTACAAGGAAAAACCTATAGGAATGTCATAGCCAAATAGGAAGCTCTAGCTCTAGGAGAAAAAATGAGCAACAAGAAAAAAGCAATTCAAATATGGTGAAGCCACCGTTAGAATCACACAAGACCTAACAGTGGTCATACTAAAAGATTGCAGATCTTCTATACTTTGAAGAGCAAAAGAACTGGGGTTGTAGCCAAAAAAGAACTAAGAACAAACTATTTTTTTATATGTGGAAATGTAAAATTGGGTAGTTAGAAAGGTTGGGGTAGAGCTGGAGTTGATATGTACATCTCTTTGTCTATGTCTCATCTAGAAGGATATAAGAGTTCTTCTAAATTCAAAAAAGAAATAAGTGGGCAAGAGAATGGGAGGTGGGGAGAGGATAAAAGGAGAGATTTTTAAAGGGAACTTAACTCATCTCACATCAGGATTAGAAAAGAATAGAAGTCTTAAGAGGGTGAGAAAATAAGGAGGAACATAGAAAGGTATGTAGGTTAACTGAGTGAGATGAAGAGAGAACCATGTATATATTTGGAAGGTTATATAAGTCTTCTAAATTCAAATAGAAATAGGAAGGAAGAGGAAAGAGTAGGAGAGGATAAGGGGAGGGATCCTTGGGGGGTAAGTGGTAGTAGGTTAAGTAAGAGGCCAAGGAAGTGGCAAAATAAACAAAATTAAATTTAAAAAAATAAACAAAATAAACAGAGGAGTCAGGAAGGATAAGAAATGAGAGATACACAAGAGATTTCCTTTGAATCTCAACAAAGATGATTCAGAGGTATTTGCTTGGACTGAAGAATCAAAGATTTCTTCCTTATTCTCCCATTACTGTACTTTGGTCAATGCATTGAGAATGAAGGTGATGTTCTTATATAGATCAGTCAAGGGCTTTTTGCTTTTTTGGAGTCATCCTTGAAAAAGATAAGCATGGTTTTTCCTAGAAGTTTGATCAAGTATTGATAAAGTTTGTTAATTCAGGTTGGGAGCAAAGATTTTAGAATAACACATTGCTTAATAATGAGTAGCCTGAAAGATGTGGGAAGGGAGATAGAGAACAGAATGGGGGAGAGAGAAAAGACCCCACTCTAGATCCTTAGTTTTTTTCCCTAAATGCTGTTGAAACAGTAATGTTAAATAAGTTGATACAAGCTCAACTCATATATTGCACTAATCTCTTGTATCCCTGGCTCCCTTCTCTTCTTCTGTAATGCAGTTTTTTAACTTGAGAATGATTGGAAATTTCTGAAAGAAGTTTCAAATTCTGCTGTTTTCTCCTCTACTGAGAAGTTTTCATTTCTACTTGTTTTGGTCCTATGAAATTGAGTGGAACAGAAACAACATTATTTCTCTTAAAAATCTTATAGGTGTTAGCATTATTTCATGATATTGGACAAAGTTATATGTCTAAAAATTAAAGATGACTTTATTATATGTGGTAGAAACTATTTTTGGAGATTTAGCACCCCTTCCTGGTTACTTAAAAATAAAAATATTATTATTTTAGTGAATTACTTAATTGGAATGATTATTTGCTTCTAAATGTTGTTTATCTTATTTTGCAGAATAAATTTTACATAGAAACCAAGCTTAACAGAGACTTAAAAGATGATCTTATAAAGCTGTTTACGGAACATGTTGCAGAAAAGCACATTTACAGTCTAATGCGTAAGTGAACATCCCTAACTTTTGAAAATTGAGGAGACTTTAAAATCATTCTGAAAAAAATTTCTGTTTAAACTTAAATCTTTTGGAAAAATCATGCTTTCATGATTGTCATTTTTTATTTCTGAAAACTGGTAATATTTGACATCAAAGGCACAAAAGAATAGTCTAGTATTGTATTGTCTTAAATCATCTAAAATAGTATACAACAATATCATTTTAAAATATCTGAGCATATTTTTAAATTTTTTTACCTGTTTAATACCCAGATTACTTACTTGTTCAGTTCATAAATGCCATTCTATTATGTTTTTCATTTTGTATACCATTTTATTCCATACAGCTCCATCACTCAAAAAATTTCTTTAATATTAAATGGTGATATTGTGAATAGAGAACAAAGGGGATAATTTTTAAAAAGTGTTCGGATAATAGCTGACTTTCATATGTTGCTTTAAATCTTTTGTGTCATTTACAATAGCTCTGTTGATGAGGGGAGAGATGGTGCTGATGAGGTGAGATAAAAGGCTCCTTTTGGCTAGTCGCGGGCTTTGTGGAGGAATCCATGAACCCCAAGAAGTGAGGCTGAGCATTTTTTAAATTACAAAAGGCTTAGCTTATCAAAAGAAGTTTTTCATATCTTAGGATAAAATGCTTCTAATTTTAAAAGAATATATAAACAGTGATCTCATTGCACTTGTTGGTATGAAAAAAATTTGTCTTGGTAAAACTGGACACAACTTTATTAGATCTTTTACAAGATACCTCCTGTTCATGCAGCAAGAAAATTTAGGTTTCTTAGAAAACTTAACAATAGAAATAAGTCTGTGCAGTGACCTTCTGATAATGAATATCAAGGGAGGCATGAATCTGGAAGATTTATTCTCAACCAAAGGTATTTATTGTTATGGTGGAAGAGATCTAGCATTCACTATCCAGATCAACGAGGGATAATCTCTGGATGGTAAAGTCCTCCAGATATTCATATCTTTGGGTAGCATTGTGCTGATTGCACCAAATTATGTGACTTTCTGTAACCATTCAAAGAAGTGTGGCCTGGTCATCCACTCAGGAAAGATGTGGATGAAGAATACCTCTTGCTTATATATTAACTTGTATTTGGATAGATGCCTTATAGAGTTTGCTCAGCCAACAGGAGGAGAGCAGGCTGGATTACTTTAAAAAATTGCCAAACTCTTTTACTGTTTGCAAACTTCTTGTGAAGGCAAAAGCTCATACTTTCAGTATTCACATTTTACTGGTGTTGCTATGGAAAATTAAAAATGAACATCACTGCCCCACATATCCAAGAAGAAACTGACAAATAAGAATAAAAAATGTCTTTGAGGCCAGTCACATAGTAAGAGAGAAGAGGGTGTCAGGCTGCCAGCGTGTTCCACTGCTGCTCTGGGGGCAAAGAGAGCAAGGCCTCCAGCAAATTGGATGAACTCTGTTGGACAAGCCTTTGTTGAGGCCATGGACCCGAGTGACACGAAATAGGCATTTAAGATGGATTATAGTCTGTTTTGGAATGAATTCCCTAATCAATGAGATCACAGGGCCATTTGAGTATATATATAATATGTAAATAAATCAAGAATTGCTTTTTGTAATTTTATGCCAGACTGTACAGTAAAACTCTTGATTTACTTGAAAGACTAGCTACAAATAACAGTGTCTATATTGTTTCATACTTTAGTAATTGTCAAAAAATTACTAAGAGCTTACTTAATCTTAATGGAAAATTAGTAGTTATAACTTATCTATTAGTGATACAATTATTAGTAATTATTAGAGTAATTACTCTAGAAAATCAACCCTAGTGATGGGTTATCTAGAGTAATTACTCTAATAATTTTTATAATGAATACATTAATGCTAATGAATTTCAGTGAATCTTTATTAACAAAAAAGAAACTTTGAGACTATTCCTCTCTTTTTCATTTGGGATTATTAAAGCAGCTCAATTATCTCATTCAGAAAATAAGCCCAACCATTTCAATCCGGAAATTTTATTTTTCTGAGCCTTTCCTTGTCATGATTTATTAACTTCACTTGATAGGAAACTTCTATTATGAAAAGATAGGGGGTAATGACCTTTTCAGATTATTTATGGTCTAAAATTAAAATCTAGAAAATATTCTACTGCCTTAATGCAAGCCCTTTGATTTAGCAACTTATAGAAGCATGAGAGATGATAATATTAAAATGTGATATATGCTAGAAAGTGTAGGCATTGGGTCATTTTCATTTGACATTTACACAGACCCTCATGTATGTCAGAATTTACTGTCTCTTTAATTACATGTAGATCTTTTTTAAAGGTTTTAATAAGCTTTTCTTGGGAGGAGCAGGTGAAACAGGATAAATACTTTTAAACAGCAGACCAGTAACCATTTTTGTAACCATTTTTTCCCCCTTTTTATTTCAGCTTTGCTTTTAGAAGCCCAGTCAACACCATTTCAAATAACACCTTCAACTATGGCAAATATTGTGAAAGGCCTGTATACACTTAGACCAGGTAAACATTACCTTTTTTCTCTTAAAAGAATTGAAAAGATTGAGAGGCAGCCTCAACCAAGAATATAGTGGTTTAATTTTTTAAAAAAGTAAAGGTGTATTTTAAATCTTCTCTTCTGTGAAGCTTAATAGAATGACATTAAATTTTGTCTTTTTAGTTTGCTGCTTTGTAGATTGTTCAAATGGTAGGTATTAGCCATTGCTTATATGGTACTTTTAAAATTTGCATATGTTACCTCATGTGATTCTTACAAGAGTCTTGAGAAATAGTTGCTATTATTATCACTCTCATTTTATAGATGAGGAAACTGAGACTAGAAAAGTTAAGTATCATGTAACTGCCAGAGTTCTGAAGTAATTGCTTTGAAAAGATTTTAAATTTTCATTGCTCTTTTGGGGATGAGGTTGAGTAGCTCCATTCCTTTGATTTCATTGGGTTATAGAATACTGGGGGAGGGAACTTCCTCGACCAATGTCAATATACAACTACTCTGCCTCCTACGGTATTAGAGAATTTTCTGGAGCCAAGTTCACTTAGCTAGTATGTATAAGAGGTAGCACTTGAGCCTACCTTTTGTTAACACTAAACCAAGGCTAGTTGCCTCTCCTGTATTGATCACTGTGACATGAGAACGGTGATATAGGCAAAATTATGTTCCAGAATAGGATTTAGGAAAAGTAAAAGTTAAATGGTAGCCAAAAAAAGTCCTTTGAAGAAACTGAATCTCATGTTTCAGGTTTTAACTTTTGTGGATTAATATACTTCTTTTAAAGAATTTCTACATCTTCTTCCCTTGCATATACATATAGAGCTTTTATCGTACCAGGCAGGATATAAACTGCTGGGATGGAAGTGTTAAAACAATGCTGATTTTGAACAGATGTTTCTAAATGCATTAATGCACCTAAGGCCCAGGGATGCATATGTATATTTTTGCATGCTCTTCTAGTATACTTGTCCTGAAATAAGAGCAACACAAGTGTAACAGGAACCCGAAAAGGCTTTATTAAATTCAACAGGCATTTCAAAGGAATTTACCATGCCCAGACCATGTAGTAGTCACAATAGAAAATACAGAAATGAATAAAACATGGTTCCTGATGCCATAGGACTTAGTGGCAAGATGGCCTTTAAGTAGAGATCTGTCACTATTCAAGCAGATCTGGAGGTTGACATTTATTAGCTGTCAAACCTGATAACTCAGAATTCCTCTGAAGCTCAGTTTCATCTCTGTAAGATAAGAGTACTCACATCACAGGGCTGTTGTAAGGATGCGAAATATACAGCATTGTTGTTCATTGCCTTTTACATAAAGAAACTAAGACTCAGAATAGTTTGGACTTGTCTGATGTTCACACAGGGTCCTCAGTTACCAAAGCAATTTGAAAGTAAATCCAATTCACTCTTTACCACAAAATAATCTTTATCATCTCTATAACAAAATACACATTTCATACCCTGGGTTCAAGCCCTATTAGGATATTTTCACTACACCTTAATACATTGTGTTTTTTGTAATTCCCTTTCATGCATGCTTCATATGAGCCAAACTGGACTCCTTGCTCTTCTTGAACTTGACATTATCTCCTGCCTCTTCATTTGTATCATCTGTCACCATGACTAAAAATGTTCTTTTTCCTGAGACGGGCCTCTCAGAATTCTTAGCTGCTTCTTTCAAAACTCATTTCAGGTGCAACCTTCTCCAAGTAATCTCAGTGGTTAGTTTTTTCTCCAGATTACTTTTAGTAGTATTTTTCTATGTATGTATATTGTCCTCCTGATAGACTATAAACTCCTTGAAGTCAGGGACTATTTAGTTTTTGTCTTTGTATCTCTATTACTGGGCCTGGAGTCAAATTCAATCTTGGACACTTAGTAGTTTTGTGATCCTAACCAAGTAACTTAACCCTCTGTTTGCCTCAGTTTTTTCATCTGTAAAATAGGGATAATAATAGCACTCAAGGTTATTGTGAAGATGAAGTGAGATGATTGCAAGTGTTTCATAAATGTTAGTTCTTATCATCATGATTATTGTTTTCTTTTTCTTGGGCATTTATTTAGTTTTTATTGGATTTGCATATTAGATATTTTGATGTGAATATGCCTCCAAAGAAGTTCAGTCTCTTTGTGTAAAAGGCCAAGAATATTCATAGAACAGACTTAGTAAGTAGACCGTAATAGTGTAAGTTCTTCTAATTAGTGTTTCCTTGTAGTAGGATAGATTCTTGGGAAGTGGTGGGTTTCCCTTCATTTGGAAGTTTTCAGTCAAAGGCTAAATGACTACTTATTGGGTATGTTTTCTAGGAGATTCTTTTTTGTTATACTTTGGTCGAGATATTCACAGCTATCTTGTCCAGCTTCGATTCTGTGAACTCTGTTGGAAGAAGAAGAGCCAAGGAAGTCTTTGTGAAAGAAGCAGCGTTTGAATAAGATCTTGAAAGATGGTAGTGTTTAACTAGTAAAGAATGGAGAGGGTGGAGTAGAGTTAAGGCCATTCTTAGCCCATGAGATGGCAGGAGCTAAAGAAAAAATAGAGTGAAGTACAGAAGATACCTGGAGTCAGTGAGTAATTAAAATAAATTATAAAATAGTAATGGGAGATTAGCATAGAATGAGATTTTTAAAAGGTGATAATCTGGCAGATTATGGACAGTCTTGAATATCAGACTGAGAAGTTTTGAATCTTTGTTCCATTTGAATGGAAGATACCCAAAACAATTTCCTATCTTAGTTAAAAAGAAAAAGAAAAAAGAAACTTTAAAAATACTGTCTAGAAATAGTTTTTAAAATTTGGAGCATTATTTTACAACCTACAAACTTTGATAATATTTCTTTGGATGAATCTGTAAAATATTTAATAACTGTATGTAACCGTATAATTTAATCTAATTATTATTTTTCTGTTGAGCATTCCAAGGACAGTTTTTGTGCTAACCAGCCTACACATGAAACATATCAAGATTGATGTAGAATGTAATGGCTGCCTACCTCCTTTCCTAATTTCCTAAAAATTCTTAATTCCTCATGTCTATAGACACTTATGAATACCAATGCCTCTCTAGTCACTTACAAAACATAATGTGATACTGTTACCAATTTTTGTCAAGTTTTTACTAGATTACATACCTGATAATTTTTGACCAAAAACCTTGAGTAATTTGCTACACATTTCATTGAACTGAGCTTTAAAAAAAAAAAAAAATTAAATAGTGCTGAAATGCGTTCATGTGAGATTGCTAAGAGTTATTAGCCTATGAATAATATTTTCATGTTGGAAGGCAGCCAGGTACTTTATGGCATTTCAAATTTCTATATGCTGAATAGATGGCTACGTTGGATATAGTTTTTATCATAAGTAATGAAAAGAATCTTAGAATAAAGTTAATCTCTTAGGGTAAAAATAAATGTTGGTACATGCTTATTTACAATCTATTTTATCTAGGCTGGAGTTCTTGTAATAGAATTCAGTGTTCTTGTGAGAACTTGATGTTCAAGGACTGACCTGCTAAACAATTTTTCCCCCATTGAGACATCCTTTGCTATTTTAGATATTTTCTGAGAAATTTATTTTTGGCACCTTTATATTACTAGCAGTATCCATTACAGAAGCTGTTTAAAAAGTTTAAAAGTTAAGTTAAAGTTTTAACTTTAACTTAATTTGATTGCTTAAAATTGCACTAAGATTTTTAGGATACCCTGTATTTCTGTTTATTAAGGAGTTTGTAATGGACTATATTTAAAGATTCAGTTCCTAATAAAAGACATGGTTTATGGTTTTAGGAACCTCAAATCCTACCTGTTTTCTTTTCATCTTTTTTGGGGAGGGAGGAAAGGATCTAAATTTAGGATTTAATTCATAAAAGGATCTTCTGGTGAGCCAGATTTGCCTCCCTACGCTAATCAGCAAGTCTTCAGTGAGTTAAAGGTGACACAGTCAGTCATAGGGAAGACTTGGACCCATGGATTTTTGACTCCACTGAGGCATACTGCTCCTTTCTTTTATCTTAAATTCCCCAAAGCACCTAAAAGCCCTTTCTTTTTAAGTAGAAATGGAGCTAAGTTTTAACTAACAATGGCCTACAATATCATTACTGTTTTCTGAAGTAAGGAAGATCTTTTACTTTCTATGAAAAAGTTGTATGAAAAAATATAGTACAGTGTGATTGTATCTCTGTGTATGTATGTATTACATGTAAAATAATTTTCATAACAATTGGGGTAGGAAGAGAGAGGTTGCGAATTTTTCTGATAGGTAGGGGAACAAAAATTCAACTTCTGTCTAGATTCACATTCTTTCCAGCCATCTCCTAGGGCATCTTAATATTTACCCTGTGGCTGTGGATATAGAGCATGGGAAGACATGCGTTCAAGTTTGGCCTAAGATGTTTATTACCTGTGTGATCCTGGGAAAGTCACTTAATACTCTTTGCCTTAAATTCCTCATCTATAAAATGAAGAGGAAATGGCAAAACACTTCTGAATTGCTGCTAAGAAAATTCCAAATGAAGTCAAGAAGAGCTGGACAAAACTAAACAACACTTATACATGTACCACTTCCCCACCCCTTTTCTGTGAGTAGGTAATAAATTGGAACTACCACTGGTAATACAAAGGGAACAATAGCCTTCTTTCCTGTGTTTCCACTCACAATCCCTATGACTTCTTAGATGAAAATTCCTCCTCTGACTACCATTCCTCAAAAGATGTCTTTGTCCCTCTCACTAAAATGAGAGCATTTTGTGCCTCTTTGCACATGCTATTTTGTTCCATACTTATTTGTGTATTTAAATTTGCCTGCTTCTAGGGGATAGTAACAATAATTCATCTTTGGTAGCCTACTAGGTGACATATACATAGTAGATAGCCAAGTTTTTAAATTTAGTAGTAGAGGAGGGAGGCTTTTAATCATAATTTTATTTTCTCTTAAAGTTTACATTGATATAAAGTTTGCCTTTCAAACAAAATAAACCCTCAAATTCCCCATTTCATTTTTCTTTTTTTTTCTCTTTCTTTCAGAGTGGGTTCAGATGGCACCAGCTTTATTTTCTAAATTCATCCCAAACATACTCCCACCTGCAGTGGAATCAGAGCTTCAGCAATATGCAGCTCAAGATCAGAAACTCCAGAGAGACCTTTTACAAAATGGATTTGCAAGGTACATTTGTTGATGCTTCAGTACAAACTCTTTATGAACTAGGGCTGCAGCGCAATTCAGTATAAGGAAGGCCTTTTTAGTAGTTTGATCAGTGTTAATGTTTTTTAGTCAGGTGATTTAAATACAGTATAATAAAATGTTCATAAAGAGTGCTTTAAAAAAATTTTGCATTTTTATTTTTCCCTGAAGAATTTTCCTTTAGAATTTTCAGAAATTTTATACTTCTAATTTACCATACCTTATTATTTTTTAAACATAATTTTTGATTGGTATATTATAGTTGAGTTGAAGTAGATCTGAATTATGACCCCCATTGAGAAAACTGGAGATTCCCTAGCATGTTACAAAACTTGGCAATCCTTTAGTGAAAATGAAGATCCTTGAATATTTCTTTTTGAAAGAATAATTAGGGGCAACTAGGTGGTGCAGTGCCAGTAACACCAGCCCTGAAGTCAGGAGGACCTGAGTTCAAATCTGGTCTCAGACACTTAACACTTCCTAGCTTCGTGACCCTGGGCAAGTCACTTAACCCCAATTGCCTCAGCAAAGAAAAAAAAAGAAAGAAAGAAAAAAAAGAATAATTGTATACCAACTGCTGGTAGGATATTAAACTCTGGAAAGGAACATGGTCTCTTTTGACTCCTTTCTTCAGAGCTGCAGGTGAACATACTTTTGCAAACAAGGACTTCTCAAAGATTCTGGTATTTACTTGAGTCTTTGGGGTAACCTTGATTGAGTTAATAGTTCTTTTACAAATCTGCAGTTACATATGTTTTATTTTCAGTGATGAATAGTAAAGCATGATCTTATTCTCTTTATTAGTACATTTGATGTGGAGCTCTTTATATTCCTGTTTTCCTTTGTAAATGAAGATATTATTGATTGCTATACCCCCTGCAGGGGGCTGGTTGAAGGACTATACACTTACATTGTTGTTAGTACACCATATCCTGCTGCTTTACATTATCAGTTTATGTATATATTGACCTGGAAGAGTCTCACTGCTTAGCTGCCAAATGAGTAGCATGAGTTACAGCATTATTGCCCCATCTTTGGTTCCCTCTAGTGGCCAGAATTCAAAGAGGAGTTACTCTCACTTTGATTCACTGTCAGATAAAAAATGAATCTGTCTCATTAGATAGCAATTATAGGTTCCTCATGTGAGAGGTATTTCTTAAAACATCTGTCTCTACCATCAGACTAACTGATTAAAATTAGCAAAGGTAAAAATAAACACCAAATTATAAAAAAAGGATAAAGAGAAAATAATTGCATATTATTTGCTATTGACTGAAAAATGACAAGTAAATCATTAATTTACCATTAGTCTTACCATCATTATTTTTTCTTAGAGATGTTTAACTGATGTGAGAAGTCACAACATGGAGTCTTAAAAGAGCCCCCAAATTAGCTAAACTGGTAAAAACTCTTTATCAGTGGAGATAGGAGCAGCCAAGGAATAGCACTGTTTTTAAATGAAAGATTATTTAATTTAAGAACATTTGCTTGCAAAACATAATGAGGTGTTTCTCCAGATTCTCGTTTGTGGATGTTATTGTATAGATTGAGTCAAGTCCCAAGACTATTTCAATGACATACACAGAAAAAATTAAGTGGGTGCTGGGAGAATGCATATTATTTAGATTGTGACATGTAGCTGGATAGACAGTTCATTGTTAGTCTGTCTCTTATCAGTATAAATACCTGGAGTGATATTGCATATGGACAATAAATTGGACCTCCAATTGAATAGGAGAATAAGCTAGATTACTTTTGGGAAATTACCAGCACTTGGGTCCTAGTCTGCTTTCTGAAACACAAACTAACCTTTTTAATATCAATATTCTTCTGGTAATGAGACAAGTTTGGTGTTTCACAAATTGTAGCTCCTCTTAGGGCAATGAAAAGGAGGAGCAAGGTATGTGTAAGTAGGGTGAAACATATTGTCCATAATGTGCACTTAAGAAGTATAAAAGATATACTAAAGGGCTTGGATGAAAAGGAATTGAACTAACCATTTGAGGAAAAATGGCTGGGCAGCTTAGGCATTTCACAGGTACATGTGAAAGATTAATCCCTAAAGCAAAGGCTAAAGTGCATTGGATAGATTATCTTGTGGAGAATTTATGGGAAGACATGGACAGGAATAATAGCATGAGAAGGCAATCGGAACATTGCTACTTGTACTGGTAGAAAGAGTGCTCCTCCATGAAACCACAAATGCATTAATCTGAAATTAGTCTTTTAAGATATGGGGTGGGGGGAAGAGAAGGAAATCTAGATTTTTAGCATCCATTCATTTCTATGTTCCTCTCCTCCCCTTCAAAGCATTTCTTCAAACAAAGAATAAAAAAAGAAGGGAAATTAAAAAGTTCAGCAAAGTTATATATATCAGCTATGTCCTTTCCTGCATTATGGATTTTAGGCTTTTTGATTTCAGGATTCATGTTCTTTTGGAATACGACTGGACTCCTGAGTTGTCTCTGTGTACTACTTTATATAATACTTTGTACCATAGTATTTAGCAGAATCAGTGTTTGCTTCTTGTTCCTTTTGAACTGTGGATTTTGTGTTAATTGCTTTATCTGAAATCTTTTATTTTAAACTGAAATTTTTTTTGGAGATTTCAAAGAATCAAAGTGGTCTGGAGAAAGTCCCACTATCTTACATGACCCAGAAGCATTTACATTTATTTTTTAGAGATCATTTTAAAAGTATGCACCTTCTAAACAAGATATTCTCTTAAAAATTATTATTTATGGGGCAGCTAGGTGGCACAGTAGGTAGAGCACTAGCCCTGAAGTCAGGAGGACCTGAGTTCAAATCTGCACTTAACATTTCCCAGCTGTGTGACCCTGGGCAAGTCACTTAACCCCAATTGCCTCAGCCAAAAAAAAAAAAAATGTTACTTACATGGTTCTGGATTTTCATCAATATGGGTGTTGGTTCCGCTTGTGCAAAACAGTTTATTGATGTTTACCCTAAACTCCCCACAGAGGGGTGTCTGCCCATGGTGCTTAGGAGCCTGCCTCTGGCAGTCATGACACTGCATGGATGCCAATAACTTTACTCAGGCTGTGACTTCTTTTCATCTATGTCTGGCTTCTTTTTATGGCATCTTTCTTCCTGCCAGTTCTCTCTTGGTAGCTTATTGCAGCCTGTGTGTGCCTGTCATGTACAGTGACATTGAGCTTTGGGTGACTCTCAACTTAAATTCTTTAGAGATTGATATTTTATATCCCTTAGCCATATGGTATCACTGGATGATAAAAGCATAGCCCTTTATTTCAGATAGGGTAAGAGTGGGACAATGTTGGGGGGAGCGGAGAAGGAACAGAGGGAGGGAATAAAAATTGATAGAATCCCTACTGCCTCCTGCCCACTGTGCTCTGAGATTACACACTGTCTTACGATCCTCACAACAATCCTGAATGGCAGATGCTATTATTATTTCTGTTTTACAGTTGAGGAAACTGAGGCAAACAGATAAAGTAATTTGCCCAGCATCACATATCTAGTAAGTGCCTGAACCTGGATTTGAACTCATATCTTCCTGACTCCAGGCTCAGCACCCAATCTGTTGTTCTTTCTAGTTGCAAATCTGCCATACAATTCTTTTCTTCCTTTTGAATTCTGAATCCTTTTCATTTTCCATTTGTAGTATCTATTTACCATTTCTCATTTCATTTCTAATTCATTTATTCCCTGATCATAATTTTGTACCATTTTACTCCATGAGATCTGAGTTTATAAAAACTCATGTCTTTATCTGCTGCCTCACTTTGACAAAGAAATCAAATATTTACCAACTGTGATAGTTTCTAGGCTTTTTTGATTTCCTTATTGTAGCTATGATTTAGTGTTTTATCAAAATTAATCTTTTATCCCATTTTTTATTTTTGTACATAACCTGTCTAGGTTAGGTCAAAATTGTCTCAGTCACATGCCATACCTTGTTTTCCCCTTAGATGATGATCTGACAATACAGAGAATTAATTTGTAAATGACTTCCACATTAGTAATCTATCACTTCCTTTCAGTTGAAATATAATTTCTTTTTATTTTCTGATGTCATTTGGATGATTGCCATGTGTTACACCTTATGACTTTCTTCTCTAAAAAGTACATTTACCTTCTGAGTCTTTCCTATCCTTACTGAATCTTTGCTTTAATTCTGCTCCTAACTTGCCTTGCTGTTTCTTAATCTCCTCCCACCCTTAGATGTTCTTCCCATCACCCTTTGCTTCCCCATCGTTCATTCCTCTTCCCTTATTTCTTTCTAGATTTTGGAGGATGCTATACGCTGCATGGTATAGATAGAGTGTTGCCTATTTAGCCCATTCCCAATGTGAATAGGTTTTTAGAACTACGAGCCCTTTTACCCCTTCTAATGGCTCTGTGTCTGTTCTTATCTTCATTTGTACAACATGATTACTATTTTTTCCTTAACTCTGCCAGCCTTTCTTTTGAGCTGCCTTATTGTTTTTGTCAGTCTTAAACATATGGTATTTAGTTCTGTTGTAAAAACAACAAACAATTTGCCCATGTTGAGTCCCTTGAAATTTGTCCTTGATATTGGCTCTTATGTGTTAAATTTTCCATTAAGTTCACGTTTGGGTGATAGAAAGTCCTGAAAATCTAAAAATTCATTGAATGTCTGTTTTTTTCTCATTCAGTATTATATTTTTGCTGGATATGATATTTTTGGCTGCAGGCCTAGTTCTTTTGATTCTCTGTAAATGAGATTGGAAGACCTGCAGTCTTTTACTATAGCAACTGATAAGTCCTGTACAATTCTAATTGTAGCTCCAGCTTATTTGAATTTTTTTTTCTTGTATCTTGCAAAATGTTCTCTTTGATCTGGCGGTTTCAGAATTTGGCAATAATGCTCCCATGTGTTTTCCACAAAAGATCTCTCTGAGATGGTGATTGGTGGATTTTTTCTGTTTCTACTTTCCCCTCATGTTCTATCACTCCAGGACATTTTTCTTGTATTATTTCTTTTTCCTTTCCTTTTTCCTTTCCTTTTTCCTTTCCTTTTTCCTTTCCTTT
>JAJPUD010002286.1:176632-229972 GCA_023553655.1 Myrmecobius fasciatus | reverse complement strand
CTTTCCTTTCCTTTTGTTTTCTTTTTTTGCTTCAGCAGTTGGGAGTTAAGTGATTTGCTCAGAGTCACTGGGCTAAGAAGTGTTAAGTGTCTGAGCCCAGATTTGAAGTCAGGTCCTCCCAACTTCAGGATGCTGTATTCACACTTAGCTGCCCCTCTTGTATTATTTCTTGCATTATTGTGTCAGGGTTGGTTTTTTTGGTCTCAGCTTTCAGGCAGTCTAATTATTCCTATATTTTCTCTTCTTAATCTGTTCTCCAGGTCTGTTGTTTTTCTTATAAGATGTTTCACATTCTGTTCTATTTTTTCATTCTTTATAATCCTATTTCTTGGTGTCATAGTTTTACTGGTTTTCCCTTGCTCAATTTTAATTTTCAAAGAATTGCTTTCATCCCTCAGACTCTATACCTCCTTTTCTAGTTGGTTAGCTGTTTTTTTCATAATCTTATTTCCTGGATACTTTATTGTTATTGTAGTTTTTCCTCAGTCATTCATTTGACTTTTAAAATTTTTGAGTTCTTCTATAAATTCTCCCTGGGCAGGGAGCCATTTCATATTACTTGTAGGAGTAGAAGAAGCAATTTTTAATTCAGTGTTCTCTGAAAATGAACTCTTGTCTTCCCTGTTCCCATAGTAAGTTTATATGGTGGGGTTCTTTGAAGCATGTTCATTTTTTTTATTTTTATTTTTTTAAATTAGAGGTATTAATGTAAACACTTATAATCCAGTGTGGGGGGATGGTGCCCCGGCTTCACTTCAGCTCTCCTCTCCCAGCCGAGACTTCCTCAGTCTTTTTGGACTCAGACTTGGATTCCACATGTTTATAGGGGAGCTGAAAGTTTCTGTGGTTCCTGGGAGGTTCCAACCATACCCATCTAGATCTAGGGCTCCCCACTTGGTATTTCTTTGGAGATAACTCAGACATGTTTGTACTTCACAAGGGATTAATCCCTTGCCATGACTCTGTCTTTGTATTTCTCAGGTTGTGTCAGAAGGACCCCTGTTCTGACCCAAGTTTTCTTGATTTTTCACTAGTCTGTGTTTGCCCTGAGGCACTTTTTTGGAGGGGGGGAGAAATCTGGAAAGCTTGAAATTTACCAACTTATTCTTCCATCTTTCCAGAATCTTCCCTTGTTATATATGTTTCTTGTTTCTATATATGCCTTTGGCTTTTCCCATTTTTTAGTCTTAAACCATGCTTTCTAGATTTTTTTGGTTGTTTTCCCTCATTTCCAGGCATGAAATGAAATTCCAAAGTATGAAAGTATATATATGTTGATTTCATATGTAAAGGTTTATCAACTTTTTTTCATAGAATTTTTCCCCCCTCATTTATCTCTGCAACAGGTGATGATAGTGGCAATTGTTTTTATTGTACATCTCACCAATGTAAGATTGCCCAGTGTCTCATGGCCTGTTTCTTCATTGCTTTTGGATTCATGAATATCCAATCAGCTACTCTGGAGCTGGAAAACCCATGTGATCTAATTCCCTTTAGCTGAAATTTCCTTTTTTGTCTCCTATTATCTTTTATAATGGGAATGTCAATATTAATATGATTTGGTTTATGTTTTTATGTCTACTGATTTTTATTTAATGTACCAATGGTTTAGCATTTATAGGTGGCTTAAAATAAGGGTGGGTTTTTTTGACACCTTGGTACCATTAATTTTTTTAAAAATTATAACCACATTTTAATATAATTGTTTTCTTTTGTAATGTTACTTATTTATATATTTAGAAACACTTTTCTGAGAAGGAGACATGTAGGCTTTTGCCAAAAGAAAGGAATCTAGAACACCAAAAAGGATAAGAATCTATCTCCTAGGCTAAAAAGTAATTCTCAACCTGAAGCCTTGTTTCTTCCAGTAAAAGGTGGACTGCATGGAACTGAGGATCATTTATACTGGTTTAAACATTTTTTGTTTTGTTTTTGTTTTAGTATTTGAACTATGACAAAGGTAGTGTAAGAGTGTAGCCATACCACTTAGCAAATATTCTTTAAGTACCTTTGGATATTGTGCCCTCTGATGGGGAAATGATGACATAGTCTCTTGTCCTCAAGGTACTTTCATTTTATTGTTTCTCTGAAGAATGAACATGCTGTGTGCCAAAGTAATTTGTTAGCATGAGTGAATATGCAGAACATTTCTCTAGTCCTTAGGACAAGACATTTTAAGGTTTGGGGTTTGGAGTCTTTTAGGCATGATATGAGTGCCTCATCGAATCTGTTCATGTATAAATTCTGAGAACAAATGTCAACTTAAACATATAACGGAATCATGCGGTTAAGACCAAATCCTTTACATCCATAAAAATGATTAAAAGTTTTATTTTAGTTGGAAAAACAATTTCCTTTGCTCAGCTTCTAGTTGAAATTTAAGTATCAGGCAATATTCCAGGATTAATAAGATTAACCTAGATTTAATTATAATTAATTGTGCTTTTATATAATTAAAATTATGGTTATATGTTTACTGTGAGGATTAAATTCTCCTCTTAAGTTATACTGACAGTGCTTTGATTAGAACAGGCAATCTAAGCTCATGTCATCATATACAATTATTCCAGTCCAACTTTTTATCCTCCCACTACTATTCAGAGGGGATTTACAGAAATCATACTTAGGCTAATGCAAAAGTCACCCTTTTACTCCTAAGAGCTTGATGATGAGTCTTATAAATTATGTTCTGTAAAATTCAGTTGCTTTTTTGATCATTATTTGGCCAGAGCAGTTTTTGAAGAAATTGTATCCACTGATGCGAGAAGAATCAAGAATATAGTACAGTTATCTAATAATAATTCTGTTACTGGCTATTCTGATACGAGCAGTCATTTTATGGTTTATGCTCAGCCAACCACAAGATTATACTGCACAGCTTTGCAAACCACTTTTTCATTTAAGATTATATTGCCATCACATTATATTGGAGTCCAGCACTATGCCTAAGATTTAATAGAGTGTGCCACAGAAGTTTTTGCAGTGTTTTGTCCTAATATATAAATGTTGTTAGATTCATACTATGTTATTAGTTGCTAGTGAGCACATTCACATTTGAACTAGTGAGTTGGAAAAGATTTAGTGAAAGAATTCTGCAGATTGGCCTTGTTGTAAAACACAATATCATGAGCTGAAGTCATTTTTCCTGTTTAACTTTTTCATTCTTCTTTCCTGGAGTCAACTTTTTTCTATTCTTGAGTTGAATTAACTTTTCAGGTTCTAGTTTGTCATCTGAAATCAAATAATGGAAAATAAGCTTAATTATGAGCTTTTAAAGTGTGTGCTCAATTGTAAAAGATATTTAACCATTCCTAATTTACACCTGCATTTGGGGTACTTGGAAGTAACTACCAACTACTTTTAATAGTAAATGAAAGTTTCCTAATAGTTTAATGAATAACTTATTTTATAAAAGAAAATTAAGCCCCTTAAATAAGTTGGTTCATTTTTCTTTATGTAGTTGGAACTAAAAGAACTGTTACTGTATCTGCATGGTAACAGAGATTCCGATTCAAGAATAGCTCACAGTTTGTTTTTAGATGGCATGTCACTGGCTGTATTTTGATTTGATGGGTGGACAGGCTCAAATGATTATGGTTCTATTTTTATAGTTCTCCCATATTTGTAGACTTTCTACATTGTGTATATTTATAGTCTTCCATGGTATCCATTTTATGTTTTTAATTGTGTCTTATTGAGGTGAAGCAATTAAAAATTTTCATGAACCTTTATATTACAAATGGAGGGTCCTTGAACATTCTTTGTTCAGAATTATTCTTATAAAGAATGCTAGGATAAGCTGAATTTCATTTAGTTGTAGTAAAATATTGCAGGTAACAATTTAGAATTTTACAAATTTATTTCAAAATATTTATTAATGAAAATTTTTCCTCAGTTGATAACATCTGAATCCAAATTATCCATTGAATTGAGTATCAGAAATAATGTATTTTTCTACTTAGCATTTTTCAGATCAGGAAAATACATAAATTGGAGAGAAAATTCAAAACTAAGAAATTTATACTTGTACTTTAACAATTCATAAATAATTGCTATATGAAATGAAAATATTAAGTGATCTTAAGCATAAAAGATTTCATTTATTACGTAAAATGCCTAGATTTAGGCACAGAAGAATGTGAATTATAGGTAATGCAATGATTAATCCCAATTTTTGCCACTAACATACTACCGATTTACCGATTTTTCACTCATCTACAAAGTGAGAAATAGAGGAACCTGAAAATTAGATAATATTTAAAATTCCTCTTTTCCCCTCTTTTTGAAGAAAGACATGGTACATTAGGGTGATGTTTATAAACTTTTCAAAATTTGTTTAGTTTCATTATAGATTTCTCGGGTAAGGCCCCTGAAGCGTTTATTTGTGGGAGAGTCTGAGGATTTGTCTAAATTTGTAGAAGTCACTAGCAGTGCTGGCAACCCAATTACTAAGACAAATGACAGGATTTTTGGAGAAGATGAGCAAAGGCCAGGAGAAGAAAGGGATTGGCCCATCTCTGCCTTTTTTTTAAATTCATGTTTTGTTTTGTTTTGTTTTTTTTTAAAAGACTTCATGTCTGTCACAGTTGATGCTTAATCAAGTTTAGAACACGGAAATACTTCATTAATAGATTCATACATTTCCTATCTCATTCAAATCTTACATATGTTGTATATTAACAAAATTCCAAAGCAAAATATAAATTGTCATAGTAGTCATCTTTTCATCAAGTACAAATAATTGGGAATTGGATATATTTTAAAATGTGTATGATTCAAGTTCAGAGTTTGTGGTCATATTGCTTTTTATTATCTTGATTTAAAGCTGTTTCTTGGATTAGAACTGATTAGTCAGCATGTCATACCTATTATGTACTATGCAGTGGGAATATACAAAAGAGAAATGGTCCCGTCTTCAAGGAGCTTTCCCTCCATCAGGGGAAATCTCATGTAGATATATGAATATATTCAAAGTCATTTGTGAACCGAGTAGTCACTAGTATACCAGTCCTGTTTACCCTTGCTTTTATTTTCTTAGAGGTGATCAGTCACGGAAGAGAGCTGGAGAAGAATTAGCTTATAGTAAGTGATAACATTTTTTGTTCTTTAGTTCTAAAAGTCAAAAATTTTGTGACCCAATAGAAATAGTTTTGATAGCTATGTGATGAAGTGTTATTAACATTGATGCATTTCTTGATAAAACAGGTGTCCACATAAGGACCAACTTTTCATGAAGTTCAAACCGACTGTCCTGCAGGTAGTTTCAATAGGGAAGTCAAGGTGTCGGGGGTAGGCATTGGTGGGATGGTTGTGAAGAAGTTGGCACTGTTCAGTATCTCACTAGTATAAATGTTGACCCAGTTTTACATGCTGGTGGTCTCGTACCTTTCACGACCCTTATATGTTCAATACCATTTAGTTTTACCCAGAATATTTTTATAAAACCCTTTCTTCGTAACGTGGAGATTTGAGGAAGAGCTCATGTGGGCTAGGGGAATAGCAATGACCCCTAAAGTACTATTGAATGGCATTTTATGTACACAGTTGCTTACTATTAAAATGTTTTTTTCAGATGGCTCAGCAGCATGTGCCAGTTCCAGAGGGTACAGATAGTGAATGTGTCCTGGATGTACTTTCATGCCTAAAAGGAGACCCTGGAGGAGCTGGAATTGTATCCAGAGCACCAGCTTGGGCCCTGCTAAGACTCAGGGGCTCGGTAGACTTGGAAGAGGAGGTTGGACTTCATACTTGGTTTTCTAATTTTTCCTAAAAAGTCAGTTGCTGCTAGACCTGGGGATAATTTTGAGAGGTGACAATCTTTCAACAATAAATTTTATCCACACCTCTTCTGTGAGGAACAGGTATCTCGAGAAGCATTACTCAGTGAAAATCGGCAGCCCAAATTCAGCAGCTTCCTGCAAAAGACCAGAAGAATTCTTTTTTGCACTTATTTTTTTGTTCATTTGTGGACTGTTAAGTGTGTTGGTATATATCAGTTTCATATGTCAAGATATCTTTTACTTTAAAAAAAAATCATTACAATACAGTATTTTTTGTCCAAAACCAAAACAATGCCCCTTTTCAAGAGTTGGTCCTTTGTTTAGCATTAGAAAGTGTGTTAAGAGATTACTTAACTGCTTTGTCATAAATATTCTGAATTCTCATTGGTTCACTTTTTTTTCCACTCTGTGCCTTGAGCTTTGTGCACTTTTCAACAACTGATTTCAAATTCAGAGATGCTTCCAGACATTGCTTATGGTGTCATATACAAACCCAGGAAGGCACTAACTGCTGCTCAGCTGGCAGGGTGCTAATTGAGGGGGTGGAGGGGAAATTGTTACTCTGTAGCAGATTGGTCAGATATTACATCTGCTTTAATATGTTTATGTTCATATAGTGTTGGGGACCAACTCTTGGAGAAATTTCTGTTCCCTTTATCACTTAACCATGAATATGTCGACTGCTGCAGTGATAGCAGTAAGTTAATTTTTGAACCTTAGAACTGACACCACTTCTGTATTTCTAGGGTCATCAGAACAACTAGCACTTTTTGAAGTTCCAAGTTTACTTTTGAATCCAAATAAGAATCAGTGGTGTAGGGTTCCTGATCCATTCCTTTTTAAATGGGTGAGAAATGTACGTGACAAAACAAAGCAGTTTGATTCCAGTTTTTGGTAGCTGTATCATCCTGACAGACCACCTTGACTTGGTGGAGGTGGAGCTAGACCTACTCTGTGACAAGGACAACAGTCACAAGGACCTTTCCCAACTGAGGCAAAGGAGCATTTTCTCTTCTACACTCACAATACTCTCTCCTGGCCAAATATTTTTAAGTTTATTTCAATTTGAAAGGGGGAGAAAGTTGCAAGATGTGGCAGGGAAAAGCATCTCCTCTTTCCTTAAGTTCAAACAGACTATATTGCTTTGTGTTACAGACTTCAGTTTTACGTGGCTATGTCAAAGTTAATTTTACCTTCTGAAAAACTGCAGAAGTGGCAAAGAGGCCTTTAGAGGGACCCTTTGGGTTGGTCTGCTCACTCCTGTTTTGAAGCCTTATCTTATGTAGCCTCCGTAAACTCCAGCTGTCTTTTTGGGAGGTCAATTAGGCAATAAGACAGAGGGTTGAAAAGAAAAATCTAGGGGAGCAATTCATTCTTTCAAAGGAAACCTTCACTTTGGGAAAACTTTTGTTAGGAAAGCAAAAATTGAAGATGTTACTGAGTTTTCCAGTTAGGATCAGTGGTTAAGGAGAACCTTCCAGTTTTATGGAGTACTTTGAGCAGGGTCCAGTTAACCATCCCAGGATTACCAGGTTGTGGTAATAGATACTGAATTAGTGTTTTTTAAAAAAAGATATATGCGTGTGTGTGTGTGTGTGTGTGTGTGTACACATAATACACATGCATACATATATGTATATACATGTGTATCTAGGTGTGTGTATATACATATATATGTATGTATGTATGTACACACACACACACGTATATAGAAACAAAATGTGGCCTGAGAAATTGATGTACATCAGTAACATTCTAAGTTAGGGTGTTAAAGAATTCTTTCATCATGCAGTTAGAATTTTACTTTAATAAAAAGTTTGATATTGGGCTTGTAAATAGTACACAGAACTGAAGTCTTATGTCTGAGAAGGTGGTTATAACAAATTTTCATTAGGAAGTAAACTTCAATATCCTGCAAGAAGGAAAAACTGAACATTCCTCTTAATGTAGATGAATGCATAAGCATCCTAGCAGTAGTGAAAGCCTTTTTCCACAATGTAGCATTCTTGCTTGTCCAACAGTATGTATGAATTTCCTTTGTTAAAAAAAAAATGCTGTATTATGTTGTGAATTGGCATTAAAATTTCTGTATGTTTTTGCATTATGAACTTAATGCAGAGGTATTTTTATACTGTCTTATATGGTTTTATTATTGTGTGTGTTTTAACATAATGTCTACATTTAGTTTTCTAAATTTTACACTGTGATTAAATCCAACTCTTTTCTGGGAGCTGGTATTTTAAAGCCATGAGGATAAGGTAGGACAGAACTGGTAACTCTTCTAACAACATAACTGGCTTTGATTTGTCAATTGTTTCCTTCTCTAGTTTACCCCTGAAATGAATTCATGAGTAGCAGAAATACAAACTATGCTTTGGAACATATTTCTGTATTAATATTAAATGTTTTTGTTTAATCTGTTGAGTTGAAAAATGTGGTATTTAAATTTTAAGATTATATAATGTATTCTTATCTGTAATTTACTAGTTTAGATAAGCTAAGTAATGGCAAAAATTTGTCATTTAAGTAAATATCTAAGGGTGGCGAAAAGGGTGGGTCTGGGAGACAAATTGACTTGGGCTTTCTTTGATGCTGTAAAATGATAGGTGAAATGCCTCTCTGCTACTGCGGATTGGTCCCTTCTCTGCCACTTAAGAGCCTGAGAGTTTCATAGAGTAGTAGCAGCACACTCAAATGGAAATGAGTCACTAGATCCTATCTTGGGATCCCTGTAGGCCTCATGTTAACTTTGAAAACTACATATTAACATTGTATTTTTGGGGTTTTGTATTGTAATTTTGTTTTGTAAGAAACTATTGTAGTTTTATTAACATTGCCAAGTATTTCCCAATTATATTTTAATCTGGATTGGGCTGCATATAATGGTCTTCATATTTGACTTCAAGAAGTTAAAAAACTTAGCCTATTTCTTATGGCCATTCTGTTATAGAGGTATTATTTCAATCCAGATCTTCATGACTCCAAGGCTGCCTGTTCTCTACAACTTAATGATTTTTTCCTAGGCAATATTCACCATGAAAATGTGATCTTGAAATGCTTTTTTGCATTTTTTTTTAAATCAGCACCATATTAACTACAGATATCTGATAAATCTCTCTAAATTAAACTTTGTGCTCTGGATGAAAAATAATTGAAGGTAGAAGTCCCCAAAACCTTCAAACAGTGGCTTTAAAATTTATCAAATTAATGGATTTTTTTTCATAAAGATTGCTTGTTTAATAATTAGTCCTAAGTTTTAAAGATTGCCTTTGGTACTAACCTCATCTTATCTTTTTTGTCTCACCTCTTTATCCAGAAGGAAATGTTATTCATTTTTCATATTGGAATAAAAAATGAAAATCGTGTCAGGAAAACCTGAGCTTGGCATGAGCTTCTACCAAAAAAATGTTTTAAAACTATTTATGTGGTGCTTACTTAACTTTCTGTCAGTAAGTTTTACACAGTGCAAAGGTATTCTTTGTATTGTAACAGGTTTTGGAAAGGCATATTAAGATCACTTGGGAAAGGTGGTTTCTCTTCCCTTCTAAGGAAAGTAGAATTTAGGTCTTTAGCTCTAGAACCTGGATGAATTGTGGTGCTGAGATCTTAGGAGGTTTATTAAGAAAAATAAATACTTATGTAATATAGGTTTCTCTGTAACAATATTGTGTGAACATATGGCCTTAGACAACATATTGTAACTGATGTGTGGATCTCTTCTGTTGTAATTTTGCATGTATTTGTTATTCCTCAAGAATACTTTGCACGTGGATGAAGCAGCAGCTTATAACCAGCTTTCCTTGCCTTTCCACATAAGTCCACTGGTTTCCTTGTGAAGGAAATAGCTTTTGCACTAGATCTCTTACTCTTCTATTTCACTTTCTGTCCCCATATCATCAGCAACACACATATACACTAAAACAAACAAAAACCCCACCATTCTATTACTGTTATTAAGATTAGTAGTGTTTCCTTCTCTTGTTTACTCTGCTGCAGAGGAATTAATTATTTCAGTGATTATTGTGGGAGAGGCATTTCCCTCAGGGCTAAAAATAAAATATTTTGTCTAAGTGAAGTTACTATTAATATTCTAAATGTTGGTTGTGAGTACAAAACTAATCCAAACTATTAAACGCCTTACTGTTGAAATGGAAAACAAAATCCACATGGAACATTTAGGACTAATTTTTATGGTCTCTCTTTTTTGAGCCTCTTAGCTTGGCCTTTAACAAAAGATAATGAGATCTAGTCTTTCAATAGCAAGCTTGAACATAACTACACTATGTATGGCTAGAGCCTATAAGAAAACACAGACATTTTTAGCATTAAATGAGCAATTTTAAAGAAGATTTCAAAGCAAATTAACTCTCTTGAGGTATCACTACACACCTCTCAGATTGGCTAAGGTGACAGGCAAATTTGATAAATGTTGGAAGGGATGTGGGAAAACTTGAACATTAGTACATTTGGTGTTGTGAATTGATCCAGCCATTCTGGAGAGCAATATGGAATATGGGCAAAGAGCTATCAAACTGTGCATACCCTTTGATTCAGCAGTGTTCCTACTAGGCATGTATCCCAAAGAGATCATAAAAGAGAGAAAGGGTCCCACACATGCAAAAATGTTTGTAGTGGTAAGGAACTGGAAACTGAGTGGATGCCCATCAGTAAGTTAAGGTATATGAATGTTATGGAATATTCTTGTCCTATGACGATCAGCAGGATGAGTTCAGAGAGGCCTGGAGAGACTTAAAGAACTGATGATAGTGAAGTGAGTAGAACCATGAAAATATTGTACATGGCAACATCAAGATTATGTGATGATAAATTCTGATGGACGTGGCGCTTTTCAACAGTGAAGTGATTCAGGCCATTTCCAATGGTCTTGTGATGGAGAGAGCCATCTGCACCCAGAGGGCGGACTGTGGGGACTGAGTATGGATCACAACCTGACATTTTCATCATTTTTGTTGTTTGCTAGCTTTTTGTTTTCTTTCTAATTTTTTTTTCTTTTTAATCTGATTTTTCTTGTGCAGCATGGTAATTGTGGAAATATGTATAGAAGAATTGCACATGTTCAACAGATTACTTCCTGTCTAGGGGAGAGGGTGGGGGGGAAGGAAGAGAAATTGCATGTATTTTGAAAATAAAAGGCTATTGAAAAAATAAGTAAGATTTCTAATAATTGTAGGAGGAATTAGAGCTCATGGGAAAGCAGCTTTAAAAAAAAATTGTTCTAGCCTCACCTTCTGACTCCTATCTATATACAAGTTACCCTCTCCACTTCCCTTTCTCTCCCCATTTAGAATTTAAAAATACTTCTCCCAGAATCCTTTTTTGTATACTACGTTGATTAAAAAATGATACATCATCAACTTCTGCCTTGTGTTAACTGATTTTTTTGAAGGTAAATTAATTATTTCAGTGATTCTCACTTAAAAGGAAAAGCAACACTTGCCTCATTTCCTCCCCCAAGAAGAGATTTGCGGGATGATATTGTGGGGCCCTAATCTATAGTTAGTCTTTGTATCTGTTCTTGGAGGACAATAAATACATGTAACCAATCTATATTTTTATTGGATGGTTATAAGAGGGTTATCAAAGAAAATGCCAGAATAAGAGTACATATTTTTATTTGTACAACACTTTTCTTTTTCAGTATTGCACTTATGCTGTTTTGAAATGACAATCTTTTTTTGTTCAGACTTTTGTTTAAAAAAAAAACAATTATAGTAGTTTACAATTCTGAGATATATTATAGATCTGAGAATAATAGTTTAAAAAAAAACAACTTTCTCACTTGTTACTTTAATGTGATGAATATGTAGCTAATGCTGTAACCCTCTGGACATCCTTCTAGAAGTATGTACTAAGTTCAAATCAGGTGGTGATTTAGTGGCTTTTAGTGTTTGGCCTATTACTATTTCAGACATGGTATTCTGAGGAAATTAGAATTGCAGTTGCGGAGAACTGTGGTTGAGAATGAGGAAGTGCATTTGAATAATACCTTCTGCATCAGCTAGATCTGCCTCTGTGCCTTTGGGTAAATCAATCTGGATCTCAGTTTTTTCATCTGTAAAATGTGGAGATTGGAGTAGCTCATCCCCAAATGTCTAACCACTCCATATTGAATGATTCAGGCCTCACTTGGATAGCTGTGCAAGAGGTTTCCATTATCTATCTGCAGAATCATAGAGGCATTATAGGGTCTTATATAGTTTTTGTTTTTTTTTTTAATCTGATACTTTGACAGGTATTCAGAAGAGACCCTGTTATATTCTAGTTTGCTCTCAGGCCAAAACCTTGGCTGTGACCTTTTACTTCAGAGTAGAAGTAAATCATTAATTATTCTTTCTCTTGTCAGCGAATTATGCCTTTCTCCCATGTATCTTCTTCTTGATGAAATAAAGCTTGTAAAGCTGCTTAGAGTCTTGCTACATTGATATGACAAGCATGATATGGTTCTTATATCAAGTACTGCTACTTGGTCAACCTAACACAGTTTAGTCTATAATGTATGATGGTGTTAATCTTGTCACCTGATATCAGAATTCTAAATTCTACTTCTTCATCTTCCTATCTTTTTTTCTTTTGCTACTCTTCAATCTTACCTGTTTTTCAATTTGGAAATGTTTTTACTTTACCTTATTCAGATATTGTTCTCTTTGTTTGAAATTAAATTTTTTGGGGGGAGGAGACCCTTGTGCATATTTACTTTGTGTAACTGGCTGGTATTTCCTTGGAGTGCTAATTCCCTAAAGCTCTCACCTGAGTTAATTCCTTTTCAGTTTCATCATATCCAGTTGTCTGTTTCTATATATTGAGAAGGGACTTGATTATTTTTTATTTGATATAACTTTGTTTAGCCTTCCTGCCCTTCTTTCTTTGTCTTAAGCTTTTCTCTTACACTTCTATATATGTTTTAAAAGAAGTTGCCCTTCCCACTTAGTATTTCCATCGAGCCCACATGATGTGTTGCTTAGGTACAATTTCTTTCTTTTGTTGAAAAAGTGTTGTTTACTCTCTGCTGGCCTATTTTTCAATACACCAAAGCCTTTTGAATTTTTGCCCTAATCTTCATTCCATTTATACTTCTTTCTAAATCTAAACTTGCATTTAAAAAAAAAATCTGAGCTGTATGTAACCTAGCACATTTCATCTATTTCCCAGTTAATTTCCAAGTTACATTCAAATTTTGATGTTAGCTTTTTGGCCTTAAATTTCCTATACTTGTCATATTTGTAGTACTAGGCACTATTCTGTGTAGGTAACCATTCACCATAATATTCATGTGCCACAACTTATTTGACCATTCCACCAACTGATGATCATCCCCCAATTTCCAGTTCTTTGCCACCACAAAAAGGGCTGCTATAAATATTTTTGTACAGATAGATTCTGTTCTATCTCTTTAAATCTTTTTGGGATGTAGACCTAGTGGTATTTCTGTATCAAAGGGTATGCATAGTTTGATTGCCCCTCTGGGCATCCATTAGGCTCAATCAGTTAACATCACTAACAGTGCATTAATGTCCAGATATTTTATAACATACATGCATATCCAGCTATGCTGTTATTCATGTGACCTTTAAACAAGTCTCTTTCTCCTATGTGAGCTTTTTTTTTTTTTTTTTAAGATCCTTCTAAGCTTTGGTTTGATCTTTAGGGATGCTGACAACATTTAAGATTTTTTTTTTTTTGACAACAGCTTTTTATTTTTAAAGTACATGTAAAGATATTTTTTTTTTTTTTTTTTGCTTTTTGCTGAGGCAATTGGGGTTAAGTGACTTGCCCAGGGTCACACAGCTAGGAAGTGTCTGAGACCAGATTTGAACTCAGGTCCTCCTGACTTCAGGGCTGGTGCTCTGTCCATTGCGCCACCTAGCTGCCCCGTAAAGGTAATTTTCAACATTTACCCTTGCTTGCAAAACATTGTGTTCCAAATTTTTCTCCCTCTTCTCCACTCCTCACCTAGACAGCAAACAATCCAGTATATATGTAACATATGCAATTCTTCTGTACATATTTCCACATTTATCATGTTGCACACATAAAAAATCAGATCAAAAAGTAAAAAGAAATGAGAAAGTATTGAACAAAAAAGGTGAAAAATACTAGGTTGTGATCCACACTGAATTCTCACAGACCTCTTTTTAGGTGCAGATGGTTTGCTCTATCACAAGACCATTGGAACTGGCCTGACACATCCATCAGAATTGATCATCACATGATCTTGTGTACAATGTTCTCTCAAATCTGCTCACTTCACTCAGCATCAGTTCATGCAAGTCTCTCTAGGCCTCTCTGAAATCATCCTGCTGGTCGTTTATTACAAAACAATAATATTCCATAGTATTCATATACCATAATTTATTCAGGCATCCTCCAACTGATGGCCATCCATTCAGTTTCCATTTCCTTGCCACTACAAAAAGACCTGCTACAAACATTTTTGCAAATGTGGGTCCTTTTCCCTTTTTTTGAATGATCTGTTTGGGATACAGACCCAGTAGAGACACTACAGAGTCCAACGATATGCACAGTTTGATAGCTCTTTGGGCATAATTACAAATGTTTTCCAGTATGGTTGGATCAGTTCACAATTTCACCAGCAATGTATTAGTGTTCCAGTTTTTCCACATTCCCTCCAACTTTTGCCATTATCTTTTCTTGTCATCTTAAGTCAATCTGAGGGGTGTATATAGTGGTACTTCAAAGTTGTCTTAATTTTTATTTCTCTGATCAACTGATTCAGAGCATTTTTTCATATGACTTGAAGTGGTTTTAATTTCTTCATTTGAAAATTTTTTATATCCTTTGACCATTTACTAATTAGAGAAGGGCTTGTATGATTTTTTAAAAATTAGGATTGATATTTTACCTCAAAGCCATTACATGAGATGAGATTGCATTTAAATGTTTTAACAGATCAGTTATCTCAGATTGACAGCATTCATTAAAAAGAAAAGTAAAATGCCATGGGAGTTTCCACATGAGTCCTCTTCACATTGAAATGGGCCCTTGCTTTAAATCTCATCTTTCATCATGCTGTTGCCAGGGTGGGAAAGGTTCAGGGTGGTTAAATTATATAAGAAACCCTGCAGATTGCATATTACTTTAGTTTTAAAAGATGTCTATATTTCATTGTTTCATTTTGTTAATATTTTCCAATTACATTTTAATTTAGTTCAGCAGCACTCTGGAGTTTTGATGGCATGCATAATATCTGTTTGACGACTCTAGGTTTACCTCAATCTATCCTGATGCTCTAGTTTTAAGGTGCTGCACCAGGCTCTACATGATTGCTTTCAAGACCTTGATGTGATGGGAATATTATCTATATAGGGAGGGTGAGGTAGGAAACTATATTATTTTATGGGTCAAAGATAATTTCCCTTCCACCAAAAAAAAATCTTAGAAGACTAGCAAGAGTCATAACTCTTGAGAAGCAGCAGGCTTTGCTAGAATTTGACAAAAGGCCACAGGAAAATTTTGGTAGCTTGCACTTAAATTTTTTGAAATCATAAGACTGGTGTTATAAAAGGAGAAAACTTAGAGGGGATACTAGGGAGCATGCTGAGATGATGAGATAGGAATAGATGGTGATTTGCAGTCAATGTACTTCTCTCCAAGGGAGAATCAGTGATATTCAAGTGAGGAAGCGATTCCTAGTACTGTGTCCTATTTACCATGAGTAAAAGGTAGATGTGATTGTACCAAGCAGTGAAGAGTAGTGCCCTGTCTGCTAATTTGTTTTTAGGCTAAACAGCCTCATTTCTTAAAACAGCTCTTGATCAAGCAGCTATTATATACCAGGTACTGGGCTAGAAGCTGGGGGTGTAATTAAAAAGAATAAAACAATCCCTGCTTCTTAGAAGTCTGCATTTTAATGGAAACAAAGTATATTTTAAAATATATATATCATAAATAACAAATGCGTAAAAGTTAAATTACAGTATTTTGGGAAAGGTAGGATACTAGCAGTTGTGGAATTTGGAAGGGCTTCATGTAGAAGGTGGTGCTTGAGGTGCATCTTGAAACGAGGGACTTGAGGGGAGGAGCGAGTATACTGTAGTCAGACGGGGTTGCAAAAACAAAAATGGGAGGGGAAAGTTAATAGACTTTTCCAAAAGGCCACTTTGTCGAGATTGTGAAGTTCAGGGGAGAGTCATGTCCAGTGGTATGAGAAAGATTAGGCCAGGTTATAAAAAGACTTCAAAAACTTTGGTATTTGTATTTGATCTTAGAGGCAATAAGACAAGTTATTTGAGTAGAGGAGTGTTTAAGGTGAATTATTTTGACACTACTACATAAAATGAGTTGGATTGGGGAGAAATGAAGCAAGGTAATGTTTATTGCAGTAATTTAGGTGAGATATTAAGGGCTTGGGCTATAGACAGTTATATTAAAGAGAGGTGAGAGGTCTGAGCTATTGTGAAACTAAAAAGAGTAAGATGGATGGGCGTGGTTGGTTGGGATTGAAGAGGACCAAGGTGACATCACTGAGAGGCTAGTCAGTCTGACTGGCCGATGGTACCAGGATGAGGTCTGAATGCTCTGGCACAAGCTGTGCCCAAATGGACCCTGGAAACACTTGGGATGGACCCTTAACTTTGTGCATCTCCCCTTTCTTCTGAGCCAATTCCATCCCGCTTTAGTCACAGAGCCCAGCACCTTCTCTGAGGGCACGCCATGCTGGGCGGTCCTGGGCCCCTGTTTCCCTTTGTACAATCCTAAAGTTCTTGAGACCTTACGAGTGACTTTTTCTGACTATCAGGTGAGAACTGGCCTTGTCTGAGTTCTCCATAAAATAGGTCTTTTTGACAAGCTTACCTTGGGCATTTGAACAATGTGGCGGGCCCAGCAGTTCTCTGCAGTGAGTTTGAGGGCTTGGCAGCAGGACTCGGTGTCTGCTATGATTGTCCGGCTTCACAGGCACACAGTCAACCCAAGGGCTCTGTGTACCCACAGTTTGGTAGTCAGTTTAACGCCTCTCCTCTCCTATGCTCCCCTTGGAAGTCTCCCAAACATTGAGCTAACTGGCAACCTGTGCGCCAGCCTCATCAGTGTGGGCATCTCAGGGAAGTACCTGCCAAGGGGAGGGAACTTAGCCACAGCACTCACTGCTTCTGTTTGCTGTGACTGAGGTTCCACACATGGTCGGGGGAGGGGGGGACTGGCGGCTGGAGGACCTGTGTTTTCCAACACATTTTGTTAGGCCAAAATTCACACCAGCAGCAGCGAATGGTCCATGCTTTGTGCTGCTCAGCATTGGAGGCCGCATTGAGCCCACAATCAGTCTGCAAACAAAAAGTCTTGGCCTTTTCGGGTCCAAGGATTCGCCTTCTGTGCGGCAGCTGGCTTTGATGCCGTGTGTCCTCGCTGAAGGTGTTTGACAATGTGGCTGGAAATCTGCTAAAAAGCATGGCAGCCAGCGCCCGGCCTTGGTCGCTCCATTGTTGACTGGGAAAGCTTGAGAGCATTGTCTAGAGATGGACGTGCTCTGCTGATGCTCTTCTCTGGGCAACCAGATTTGGACTTCCCGTCAGTCCTTGCCCCTGAGAGTAGCAAAGGCCTTGGTCAGATCTACCAGTGTTCTGTACCGGCTTCTGTTCTCTCGGCATTTCTCCTTGAGTTGTTGGTCAGCTAACACTGTATGGACTGTTCCTCAGCCCCTGCTGAAGTCATCCTGGCGCTCGGGTAAATGACCTTCCAGGTGCTGGATCAGCCTATTAAGGAAGACTGGCAAGAATCTTGCCAGCAAGAGAGAGACTCCCCTGTGATTATCCCAGGACAATCTATTCCCTTTACCATGGAGGCCTCCTTGAACTCCTGGGGTGAATCTCCTCTTGCCATATAATCTAGAAATTTTCAGTTAGTTTTTGTGTTAACAATGGACCTTGTAAATCTCAGAATAGAAGAGTGAATGAGGGGTTTAGGATAACGCCAACATTTCATCTGAAAGAATAATGCCTCTGACAAAAATTGGAAGTTTGAAAGAAGGAAATAAGGGTAAAGGTTGAATTCTGTGTTATATGTTGTTTAAGATCTCTGGTTCATGCAGTGTGAAATATCCCATTGGCATTTGATGATGTAAGACTGAAGCTCAGAAGAGAAATTCGAGATGAATATATGGATCTGCATAGAGCTGATAATTAAACCCATAGGAGCTGATAAAGTTAAGACAAAATCTTGGGGAACACTTGAATTTATAGAGCTTGATGTGAATGATGGAAAAGACTTTGAAGAATTAATTGTCAGAAGGCAAATCAGGAGAGATTATCCGGCAGGAATAGTCAACAATGTCAAATGCAGAAAAGAGTTAAATTTGGCAAATAATAGATCATTATTGGTAACCTAAGAGCAATTTTCAGTTGAGTGAAGTTGGAAAGTGAGAACAGGTAATGAAAGAAATGCAGACTGTTTTTAAAAATGAGTTTGGCTAAGAATGGGATAAGAAGTGTTGGGTGATGGTTTGAGGGGATGATGTTTTTTAAAAGAGTGAGCATATTGAAGATAGGGAAAGAAGCATTTGATGGGGAGAGATTGAAGATTCAGGAGAATAGAGGGATGATTGAGGGTACAGTCTGCTGGAGAAGAAGGAAGGTGGAAACAGGGGCATCTATATAGGAATAGGCCTTGACAAGGAGAAAGGCTCCATCTTTGTCATGAGACTTATAGTGGAAGATGATGTCAAGGACTTTTTAGATGAAGAGAATAGGAAAGAAATTGATCCAATCAAAAGGCCCTTTTCCCCCCAGTAAAATAAGAGGCATGTTTAGTTGAAGAGGGAAATTGAAGATTGAAGGATTTGGAATAGATTGAGTTAGGGTGATAGGGAATGAATTAGGGAGAAATAAAAGGGCTGCTTTTCATCCAAGGGCCCAGTTGAGATTGGATACTGTGAATTTGTAATGTACAGAGCACAATTGTGAGCTTTATACAGTGTCTCATGAGTAGAAACAAAACAGCCAGATGGTAGGAGTAATTCAGAACTAGGCCTTGGCAAGAGAAAATGTGATAATAAGATAAGGACACTAGGGATTCAAGAGCAGAGGGTGTTGTAGAGTAGAAATAGGAATAGTTGAAGTCGAAGCAAGAATATGGCCTGAGGGGTAGAAGTTACTAGAAGCCACAATGAAAGCAAGTAACTGGTTTAGGGAGATGAAGATAGGGAGAAATGGAATAGTAATGTATTATGTTCAAAGGAATGGCAATTTCTTATTGGGATTGGCTGCCCTGTTGAGCATGCAGTATACTAACATTCCTAAGGTCTTGATAAGAATCTTGGCCCTATCTTCTATCCTCTGCTTGTGTACTTTAAAAAAATCCTAACTTTGGATTACTCATGCCTATTAGATCAAGTATAAAAATAAAACTTAATTTCATTTGCCAAGATCTTTTTAGATCATCGTTTATAAAATCCCAGGAAAAAAATTGAAAAGGACCTTAGGGGTTGCCTAGTACAACCTCCCTTCTCCTCCCCATCATTTTGGGAATCTTTGTAATGAATGTTATGATTTTGTTATTCAGTATATTAGTTCTTCCTCCTAGCTTTGCATCATCCATATATTTGGTGAACATGACATCTGTACATTTAAGTCTGCTAAAAATTTGATCAGAAGACAACCCCCCCCAAAAAAAAAGTCAAATTAAATTGACTATTAGTTCAACTCAGAGTTGTGCAGCCACACTAGCAAACAATTTAGTAATTTTCTTTTACAATTCCTAGTTTATACTGTAAGAGCCAGAGAATGCATTTAGTCAATAAACGTTAATATCTACAATATGACAGTACTGTGCTAATAATACTGGCAGTATGCCAGCACTATGCTAGGTGCTAGGGACACAAAAACAAATAAAAGGCAAAACTGTCTTTTTCCTCAAGGAACTTGCAATGTAATGGAAATGACTGTACAAACAAATACAAAGCAAGCTATTTACAGGATTAATAACCAAGAGAAGGCATATTAAGAGGGATTGAGGAAGTTGCAATTTTAGTGGTATTTGAAGGAAGCCCAGGAGGTCAGTAGTTGCAGTAGACAAAGGAGGACACATGAAATGTGGGGAGTGACCAGAGTATGCCCAGCATTTGAGAAATGGAATGAGCTGTTCATGGACAGCCAGGAGACTATGGTCACAATATTGAAGAGCATGTATGGAAAAATCGTGTAAGAATCCTGGAAGAATAGGAGGGATCTAGGTTATAAAGGGCTTTGAATGCCTTTTTTATTTTGTGTTTACTCTTGGAGGCAATAGGAGGCCAGTGGAGATTATTGTGGACAGTGGCAGATGTTGACATGATTGGACCTTCACTTTAATAAAATTGCTCTGGTGACTGAATGAAGCATGGATTGGATGGGAGGGAGACACAGGCAGCCCCCACCCCCACTCCTCCTCCCCAAGCAAGCTTTTACAGTAATCCATGTGTTGAGGGGATGGCAGTGTTAGAGAAGGGGATGTTTTCAAGAGATACTGCAAAAGTGAAATTATTTGATCTTAACAGATCAGTTAATGGGGGGACAAAGGGATGGCAAGAGATAGTGAAGAGTCCAGGATGACTTCTAGATTGTGAACTTGCAGGACTGGGAGGTTTGCATTGTCCTTTACAATAATAGGGGGGAGGTGGGAAGAAAATTAGTTCTGACTGGGATGTAATTAAGTTTAAGATGTTTACTAGGTGTCTAAAAGGCAGTTGAAGGTGTGAGATTGGAGAGGCAAGAGGTAGATAAAATTAGCATGGAGTTGGTAAATCATGAAAACTGATGAGATCACCAAATAAAAGAATATAGTGGGACAAGGAAAGGGGGCTCAGGATAGAACCCTGAGACACATAATTAGAGGGCATGATCCAGCAAAGGAGACGGAAGGAAATACTTGGTAGATCAAAGACAAAAAACCCCAAAAAACATCCTGAAACCAAAAATGAAAAAAAAAATCAAATTGCCAGAATATTCATAGTAAAACATTTTATGCTAGGGGAAAAAACCCAGTACAGAACTACTTGCCAAAGTGGAATTGCCCATCAGTTGGGGAATGGCTGAACAAATTGCGATAATGAAGTGTGATGGAATATTGTGCCACAAAACCATAAATGAACTCAGGGACACATGAGAAGTTTATGAACCAATGAAGACTGAAACAGAGCCAGAAGAACAATATACATAATCACTACACTAATATAAAATGCTAAAGCCAAATGCTATGTAATCATAATGGTAATCTTGGCTTTGGAGAAGAGAATTTTTCTTGAAAACAGCTCCCTACTTTTGTTAGAAAGGTAGGGGAGGCAGTCATCATCTCTGCTTCCAATTTCATGGAGGAGGAAGGGATAGGATTGTCCTTACTCTCATATCTGTGATAAAAGAGCTAGATAAGGATGCAATCCCCATGCTTGAGTAATCCAAGATCTAAGCCATATAGCACCTGATGAGTGGGGATAGCTATAGAGATCTGAGTAATAAATATTGAATGAGTACTGAACAGAGGAGATTAACTATTTACTCTGTATGTAAGGAATGGTATAAGTCCTTTAGTTAGGAAGGGGAAGGAACATAGCTATCAAGCTTAAACAAATTAGGAGCAAGTCACCCTCCTGACTAATATCGACTTCTGGACCCCACTCCACCTCCGTGAAGGAAGAAGTCAGAACCTTCTTGAAAGCTAGAAAGGGGAAGCCACAGACCATCAGTAGGAATAAGGTGATTGTGCACATGCAGTTACTATTTTCTGTAGTTTGAGCAATTGATAATAGAATTATCCCTGGGACTCTTTAAGCACCTAAATTGCACTACTAATTAGCACCTTTGCAAATGTGCCAGCAATACTCATTAACAAGCTGAGTACCAGCATCCCTAGAGTTCCGTGCTCTTTGGGAGCCAAGTTCTTGCCTGTGGGAAGGAAGGGGATAAGCAAGGTGCAAGTAAATTACTTCTAGGCCCCAAAAGGGTTTCTGAGTCAAAAGGAGACAGCAGTGGAAGATGTCTGATCCTTCATGGCCCAGAAAGGGATGGCTGATCTCCCCAATGCAGGCTTCCAGGGGAAGATGCCCGAGCTCGCTCATTGTTGGCAGCCTTGCCCTTTTGGGGCTCTCCTGTGGTCTCCTGAACAGCTTGCTAGGTATGATCGAGGCACTGCACTGACTTACTGTAATGAGGTCTATGGGTCATAGTCATTACTTGGCTTTGAAAAAAGGGAGAGGGGTCTGGGGAGGAGGGACCCCCATATTTGTAGTCCTGGCTGCTCCCCTTGTTGGTGGGCTTGTGACTTTATCTCACTCCCCACTGTACTTGCTGGTGGAAAGTAGAACTTGCATTTCAAGATTTCCATGGGGAGCCCACATGATCATCTTGAGGAGAGTTATAAATGCCAGACACAAATTATGCACTTCCTGCATGCATCGTGCTCACACGAGTCCAGGTAGGTATACAGGGATCTGGGACCTCTTCTTTCCCCACCTTGCTATATGATCTGCAGGTTATATTACTTTCTTTGCCCTGGGCCTTTCATTGTAGTTAATAGTTGCTGTCTCTTACATATAATGCTTTGTGATTACAAAACGTCTCCTTGATCCTACAGCACCCTGGTGATGAGAAAGTGGGGCCTTAAAGGTGAGCCTGAGATTCAGAGACCTGTTATTTGAGATAAGACCAGGGCAGCCTGCTAACCCACACGGAACTCAGCCAGTGCTCTTGCCATGTAATAGTGCGGAGCGTTTCAGTAGCACTTCCACGATCTTCTCATCTGATTCTCACAACCACTCTGTGAGCTATCGTCCCATTTTACAGCTGAGGAAACAGGCTCAGGTTTGCCCAGTCTTACCGTTGGGAAATGTTTGAGACACAATTTCAACTCGGGGCTTCCTGGCTCCGGCCCCCTTGGGGCCACCTAGATGCTTCTGGGGGTTGAGCATCCATGACTTCTCTTCTAGTTTGTTCTAGTGGGGATTCTCCCAAGTACTGGATCTGAGACAGTGAACAAGAAATAAAGGATGGGGGGGGGGTTGGGGAACACCCCCAGGTATCATTGCAGAGCAAATTGAGCTGAGTTCTGGGTTTGAATCCCACCTCTGACCCACGGCCTATATGATTATGGGTAAATTGCTTTACAAGCTTGAGTCTCTGATCAAAAAAAAAAAAAAAGTTTACTGGAGCCATAATCATCCTTGTTGATGGATGCACATTTCAAATGAATTGTAGTTTGAGGGTACCTACAGTGTGAGCCTGAAACCTCTCCTGCAAGAATTGGCCTTGTGATTGAGTTGTCACAGAGGAGTATTGAGCCTAGGATCAGGAAGACCTGAATTCAAAGCCAGCCTCAGATACTTACTGTGTGACCCTGGCCAAGCTATTTTACTCCCCCCCCCACTTTCTCAACTGTAAAATGGGGATAACAATACCTAGGTGGCTTCTAGGGTGCTTATGAGGCTCAAATGAATTATTTGTGAAGCAATTAACTAGGAAAAATGAATGAATACAGATGTTTATTTATTGATTGAAATGAGATAATTGTAAAGTGCTTAGCACATAATAAGCACCATATAGTTGTTAGCTAGTATTGTTGTTAGCAATTATGTTGAGATTGCCTGCCTTTCTGCCCTTGTAGAGTTCATAGAGTGAGTTCCCAGAAAAAGCCACATAAAAATACAAGTTCTTTTTGCCAATGTCCTTCAGACAATAACCAACAATTTTTAAAAACCACTCATTGTAGGAAAAATTATCTGTTCTTGGAAAGACCAAAAAAGAAAAAATTAAATCATTTTGAATGTAGTATAACCAGTTGCAATAGGAAGAGCAGCTTTCATTGGGAGGCATTTTGGTTTTAGAAATTTCATTAGCTAGACATAATGAATTCAGAAGCAGTCAGCTGGAATCTTAGTTTGGGGATTTATTGCCTTTGTGCCTTTGGGTAAATCAATCTAGATCTTTTCATTTGTAAAATGGAGGGGGTTGGACTGGCTTTTCCCTCAGATGTCTTATCATTTTAAGTGCTCCTCCATTCAGCTCTCACCTGGATAGCTGTGCTATACTTCAGATCTGGAGAAAAAAGGGAGAAACAAATCAACTTATTCCTAATTCATATATGGAGATTCCTTGTACATGAACAGAATGAATTTTCCTGAGGAACTTCCAGGAAGCAGAGGAGAAAGTCCCTTGAAAATAAAGTTGAGGCATGTGCAAAAATGTTTGTGGCAGCCCTTTTTGTAGTGGCAAGAAACTGGAAACTGAATGGATGCCCATCGATTGGAGAATGGCTGAATAAATTATGGTTATATGAATATTATGGAATATTATTGTTCTGTAAGAAACGATCAGCAGGACGATTTCAGAGAGGCCTGGAGAGACTTGCATGGACTGATGCTGAAAAAAATGAGCAGAACCAGATCATTATACACGGCAACAACAATACTATATGATGATCAATTCTGATGGACATGGCTGTCTTCAACAATGAAATGAAAGCCATAAACACCCAGGGAGAGGCCTGTGGGAACTGAGTCTGGACCCACAACATAGCATTCTCACTCTGTTGTTTGCTTGGATTTCTTTTTTCTTCCTTCTTGATCTGATTTTTCTTGTTTAGCAAGATAACTGTATAAATATGTATACATATATTAGATTTAACATATATTTTAACATATTTAACATGCATTGGATTACCTACCATCTAGGGAAGAGGGGAAAGGAGGGGAAAATTTGGAATGAATCGTTTTGCAAGGGTCAATGTTGAAAAATTACTCATGCATATGTTTTGTAAATACAAAACTCAATAAACAAACAAAGAAACTAATTAAAGAGGGGGAAAAAAAGAAAATAAAGTTGAAGGATTTTCATTTTCCCAAGAAGAGATTTCATCTTGGCTAGTTAACTTTTGCCTACTAGCCTTAGGAAAGCAAAGTGACCCATTATTGCCTGGGAATGGGGACAGAGCGAAAGTCTGGGAATCACAAGGCTCTTGTCACCATCCCAGCTCTTCCACTAGTTAGGTGTGTGGCACTGAACATGTCACACTTCCTGTGGGAACCCATTTTGGGCACTTGTTAAATGGAGGGGTTAGAATAGATTGTAAACTTGAGGGAAGGGATCACAGGTCCTGGAAGCAGGAAGGTCTAAGTTCAAAACTAGCTTCTGTCTTATTTAATTATCTGATCCTGGGCAAGTCACTTAAATTCCTCTTTCCCTAAGTTTCTTGAATTATAAGATAATAATTCACACAGTTGGCTGCTAGGATCAAATAATCAAATGTATAAAACATTTAGCACAGTTTCTGGTACATAGTAGGTGCTTACTAGATGCTTCCCCTTTCCCCTTGCCTCCCACACTCTATGACTAGCACATGTAATAGACACTTAAATGTTTGTTGAAAGAATACCCTTGAATGTTTGGGGCCCCTTTTACATCTAATAGGCTATAAACTGTAATGATAATTGACCTTTATTAATACTGAAAACACTTGGCCAGACCTGGGAAGAACTTTTTGTAGCTTTTCTTGGTCTTAAAAAGAAAAAAAAATAAAATGTGATGTTTATGATAAACTTGGTTTGCAGCTTTTGAATACCTTGCATCGGTGGTCTCAAAGTCAAATAGAAACTCCAATAGCAAGGGATCTCTGCCAGCATAGTGACTTAGAAAACCACAGATTAGCATTTCCTAATTACATTTTAAAATGGTTGGCTAGTGACAAGTTTGATATGTCTGCATTACATGTTTATAAGACATTTTTCATTGCTCTTTGACATTCATTACTTTATCTAATCCTCGAAACAGTTCTCTGTGTTAGGAAGAGCACAATATTTTAATTTCCATTTTATAGCTGAGTAAACTAAGACCCAAAAAAGTTATGAGAATTGCCCAAGGTTACATTTCAGATTATTGGCAGAACCTGGAAAATGGGTCAGGGTTTGTAAGGACTGGACCATTACTTTGATCTCTAATAATTCCCATTGTAAGGTCAATAATAGATTTCTCTGTCCCGCTAATTTGAAAAGTTATGGGATTTCTGGCATGGAAATCCCCTTCACCAATGCAGATGGGCAACTTGCTGATAAGCTAGATCCTTACAGAATGCCTTGGAATCCATTACTCCTGAGGTTAGTTTCTGTAGGACATGTTAGGAAGAGCACCTTATTTTAATTCCCATTTTATAGCTGAGTAAACTGAGACCCAATCTTTTTCCTTCTCTGGTGATGAGCAAGGGAACAATCCGTTGTGGGTCATATCCAAGATGGCATGAAACTGAGCGTACGGGGCCATACTGTTGCTGAGCTAGGTAACAACGTAACAACAATGTAGGCAATAACCTGCTGCTAGTTGCTTCTCTGCTCCATCCAGCATGTGGTCCAAGAAAGGGAAGGAAATATGCATTTATTGAGTACCTACTGTGTGCCAGGTATTATGCTAATTCTTTTACAACTATTATCTCATTTGTTCCTCACAATAACCCTGGGAGGTCAGTGCCATTATTTTCATTTTATAGTTGAGGAAACGAAAAGCTAACAACAGTGAAGTGAAGGGAAGTATCTAAGGCTGGATTTGCAAAGTCTGGGGGGAAAGCCCATTAATTATATTCCTCAATGTCTCCAAGTGCAAATAGTTCTTCCAGCAGTTACTGGCTTAAAGGGTAGGAGGAAATCTGAAAAGTCCTTGGCAGAAGAGGTTAAGTATCTTCTTCATTGTCACCTAGGTATTTATGCCAGAGGCAGAATTTTAACCCAATTCTTCCCAAGTCCAAAGCCAGTCCTTTACGCTATTATGCCATACTTCCTCTAATGAACTTTTTTTTTTAAATAAAAGATCCCAAAGTACCTCAGTTTTCCCACCTCTGTCATTCACAGTGCCATAGCATCCTCCACAGCTCTAAAAGAAGGAACTTTGATTATGCTAAATGAGGAATATCTCCACAGATAACTTTTTCCTGGGTTACTGTCCCTAAAGCACTCACACAGTCTCCACATTTTAACCATCTCTCCTGACTCTCTCCTGTCCCTTTCCCCTCTCATTTATGGAGTCTCTAGGACAGATTGAATGGGATGAGATGATGGGGTCACAGAGCTATTTTTCATAGCAGGATCCCCACAGTTTTGAAAATAGAACCAGCCTAACCTTGTGTTTGAAAATGCATTTTCTTCCTGCCAGACTTTGGTGAGAAAGCAATTTACGAATGTCTGGAGCCAGTGGAGGCTCTAATGGAGTGTCAGTCCTTTGGAAAGAACTTGGGTGAATTTTCTGAAGATGTACCAGAAACGACTTTAGTAGGAGGTTCAAAAGAACTAGCAAAAGACCTGTCCAAATATATTCAAAAGCCCCTTTTCTTTCCCGGTGGACAGATTGATTTGAACTCAATTCACAGTTGTTCCTTTGTCCCTGGGGTTGACCTGAGGATATATCATTTTTGGTGGTCCCTATTTAGAGATGTGTTTCTAGTTTTACTCCCTTCATGGTCATGTCTTCAAATGCTGGCTCTTGAGGGTAGAGGCTAATTTGTTTTGCCTTTCTATTCTTAGGAGCTAGCACAATATATCTTGCAATGCTCTTAAATATTGGTGAAAGAAGATTGGCTACTGTGCTTATGTTAGAATCTGAAGGGAATTTGGAGCCAGTTCAACCTAATACCTTCATTTTATAGAGCAGCCCCTTTCCAAAGTCCCTCAATGAGTTAATGCTAGAGCTGCTAAACAGCCTAAGTCATGGCTCCCCTCTTCTACTTTCCTGCTGGACCATCTAAGTCCTTTTGAATTTTGACTACTATCTAATCTAGAAAAAAAAAGGAACATTCTCAATAAAAAAGCCAGCATGTGACCTTCCTCCTGTGCCTCTCCCACCAATGTCACCCTTTTAAGTTACTTCCTAATAACATTGATTAGGCGTCATTGTTTTGCCATTTATAACATTGTTCCTGTGAAACCATCCTCCTGGCCCTTGTAACTTCATTTTGCTTTGTGTTTTCTTGGGACTAACTAGAAGATGCTAGGATTTCAGAAATGAAAGGAGCCTTAGAGACCACATATTTTCTACTTTCAGTGAAAACAATGAGATAGAGATTGGAGAAGTGACTTTTCCAATAATCATAAAGCTAGTTATTTGCAGAGCCAGGGATCAAACTCAGGTCTATTGCTGCTTCTATTTTGAAACCACAAGACCTCTATTAGCAAATTTATGGATTAAGTTTCTAAGTCTGTTACATAGCAGGAGTATTCTTAACCATCCCAAATCACAGCAGCAGACTGGATTCCTTAGAAGATGACTGCTCCGGGTTTAAGGTAATTTTTTGGGGGGCTGCATTCCTAAAGCTAGAGCACTTTCATCTTGGAATTTCCTTCTTTGATGTCTTTTCCTCCATCATTAAATGCCTTCTGTGCTTCAGGTACTTTATAAAGCAGTGGAGATACAAAGAAAAACAATATCAAAATCAAAACCAAGCAAAAACCAATCCCTATTCTCAAGTAGCTCTTAGAATAATGGGAGAGGCAACATGCAAACAATTAGGAACAAACAAGACATATATAGGATAAAATGGGAGATTATTCCCACAGAAAGGCACCAAGATTAAGGAAAGGGCTTCAGCGAGCTGGGTCGAGGGATTACTGTGTAGAAACTGCTTTCAGTTTGATCTCACTCTCCCCCTGGGACTAAGTGGAATAGGAAAGAATGTGTTCCCAGGTGTTTTGGGGGAAAGGGAACATTTGTACTTCTCTTGTCAAATTTTCTCAATAAGTATTGATTTGCAAAATCTTGGGGAAAGCCTATTAATTATGCTCCTTAATCTTTCCAAGTGCATACAATTCTTCCAGCAGAAGGTGGGATTTTAGCTTAGACTTTGAAGGAAGCCAGGAGCTAGAGATCAGAGGGGAAAGTTCCAGAAATTGCAGTTAGTTCAAAGCAAAGGCATTTTCCTGGTAAGAAGCTATGCTAAGGTTCCATCTCTTCCTGAAACTGGAGGTACTCATTCTCATGAGACCACCCAAGGAGTGTGGGTGCATGTGGCCAGAACAGCTGCTATAAGGCCTTTCCTACACTTGATGTCTCCCCTAAGCTGGATGAGACATCTCTTTTGGGCTCTGTTCTGCTGGGCGTTCAGGACCTGTTTTATGCTGTTACTCTGAGGCAAAGTACAAACCAGGCTCTTACCTGTTACACTTTGAAAGGTAAGGAGAGAGTGAGCTGGCAGGGGTCTGGAATACGGGATCTGTGCTGTAGTTTGCTATTATAACTCCAAGAAATGACTCTAGCTTTCCACCATTGGTAGGCAGGCTCTATTCTCCATGGCCTAGAGCTTCTGCCTCAGTTGTAATGTTTGTTTAGGGTACTGCCAGACTCTTTCAGGAAGAACCAGAACCTTTCCTCTAAGACCCACAGAACATCTCCCCAGTTTTGCTGTCTTGTCCCTTTCAGTTCTTAGACATGTCATCTCCCAAGCAGTAGGATCTCAGCTTTAGGTCACAAGCCCTTACTTATTTCACAGACTATCAATCTGCTCTCCCCCAATTATGTTTTCAGACTCATAACTGATTGAAAGGGGGAAAACAGGCAAATAGTCAACATAGAAGGGGCAAAATTTCTGCCAACAACTCAGTCCCATTCCTGAACTTTTCATATGCTGATATAATCACTAAAAATCTTAGGATAATTCACTTAACTAAGTCTCTTTCCTGAGAACTGCTGTCCTGAAAACCAAGCTTCATTTTATCTTGTAATCCATACATGCTTATACATTCTAACATATTCCCTTTGATTCTGAGGCCAGGAAGAAGTGGTTGGATAAGGGGCTTTTAGTTTAAGTGATTCTAGATGTAATATAAGGTTAAATAAATCTCTGATTAGTGACCCTGATCCCTAAAAGCTTTTCTGTTTTCTGAGCTGTAGCCCAAGTCCAGTAGACCACTAGGGTACACGGTCATCCCTTTTGCTTTAATAGTGTTCTTAATAGTGTTCACAATCTACAACAGTCCAAAGAACATTTCTAGTTTCCTGTTAAACTTGTAGGAAATCTCTCCTAGAATAACCCTACAAACTGTTAAATCAGGGTGTTCTACCTGTCTGTAGCACTTCCTTGCTCCTCCGTTCAGGACGCTGTCTCACTACCCCCTCTCACCCTAAGAAGATTGGGGGACCATAGTTGTTTTTTGCAGTGTAGTAGTTGTCTCCTCTGGTCTGGCCAGACTTTAGACATGGAGCCAAGCCACCCCCTGTTAATTTTCAGTTTTCTTCTTTAAAAATGGATTTTCCAACAATCTTGTACCGAACATCTGAATTTCATTTTGAATTTCTCCATTTTGTATTCCAGGGGGGCTGTGTGGTCAGGGTCCCTAGCCCCTAATCAGATAGTTGTTGTGGGGAGAGAAAACAACACTTTCATCTTGGAATTTCCTTCTTTGATGTCCTTTCCTCCATCGGCCTCTGTGTTTGGTGCCTTTAATCTTCTTCCTTTTGCTGCAGTCATACTTCTCAAGTAATTTTCAGGCTCCCTGCGAAGTTGAATTAGTTTGATTTCTTGTGATTGTGACATACTAGTTAGAAATTACCAGGTCTGTTGCGGAACCTGGGAGATGCAGACCACAATTATGTTGGTCATCAGAGAACAGAAAAGCACCAGGGACCAGGATGTCTCAAGAGCTGAGGGGGTAAGGGGAGTGGGGCGGGGGGGGGGGAGGCAGAGAAACAGAGAGAGGGAGGGAGAGACAGAAAGAAAGGGAGGGAGAGATAGAGATAAGAGACAGGGAGGGAGAGAGAGACAAGAGACAGAGAGAGAGAGAGACAGAAAGAGGCAGAGACAGAAACAGACAGATACAGAGACAGACAAAGACACAGAGACAGAAAGACAGAGACAGAGAGAGAGACAGAAAGAGGCAGAGAAAGAGACAGACAAAGACAGAGACAGAAAGAGGCAGAGAGAGACAGAAACAAAGATACAGAGACAGAGACAGAGAGACAGAGACCAAGACACAGAGACAGAAAGACAGAGACAGAGAGAGACAGAAAGGCAGAGACAGAGACAGACAAAGACACAGAGACAGAAAGACGAGAGAGAGACAGAGACAGAGAGAGATAGAGAGACAGAAAGAGACAGAGACAGACAAAGACAGAGACAGAGAGAGAAAGAGAGACAGAAAGAGACAGAGACAGACAGAGACAAAGACAGAGACACAGAAGGAAGGAAAACTGAAGGTGAGCTGGAGATGCCTAATTTAATGTGAATTTTCGAGTTTCTTTCTATTATTAAGGACTGAAGGCCATGCTTACATATTTTGATTAACTCACTAAACATCTGTCTCTTCTTAATATTAACCTTAACTGACCAAAAACTGACTCATAAAATTAGAGAAGACTGACATTCCTCAGATAAAACCCAAAGGGAAGCCAAAGTAATTTAGTTACTTGTTGGCCTCTGCCCCATAGCAGCTAACTGTTGAAGGAAGGACTTACCTGATGCTAAGTGTTCTTGGTTATCTTGGTGACATGTGAATCTTCCCCCTCAATTAATATATTTATGTGTTCTTTAAATGCAACTTGACTTAGTTTACCTACAGAGTTTGACAAGGTTTGTTTGCTTAGGGGATATATAACTTTTTTAAGTTTATTCAACTTTTATGTTATTGAAGGAAGTATGGAATTATAGACCTATTTATCTTCTCTTTAACTTTTATGACCTTGTACATTAGGAGGACAAGATTACATGTAAAAGAATTATTTTTCTATCACTCTGCTGCAATTTTACCTGTAAGAAATTTGATTAGAATCCTAATGGGAATTCAGGTTTTCTCTGAGGCCTAAACCTATGCTTGAGCATAATAAGAAACCTAGGTTTTTACCTCTATAATTTCTGTTGTGGTGACTTTTTTTTTATGGAAGTTGGATGCTGAAGTGCTTTATCCTATTTTTTAATATATTAAACTTTAAAAAGTTTCAATAGTATTTTTTTCAATTGCATATAAAGATAGTGCTCAACATTATTTCTTTTTTTTTTCTTTTTGTTTTTTGGTAAGGCAATTGAGGTTAAGTGACTTACCCAGGGTCACGCAGCTAGGAAGTATTAAGTGTCTGAGGTCAAATTTGAACTCAGATCTTCCTGACTTCAGGGCTGATGATGCTCTATCCACTGCACCGCCTAGCTGCCTCTCAACATTCATTTTTGTAAGATTTTGAGTTCCATTTTTTTTTCTCTCTTTACCTTCTCTCTCCCCAAGGCAGCAAGCAATCTACATAGGTTATATGTACAATTATTTTCAACATATTTCCATATTAGTCATGTTGTAAAATAAAAATCAGAACAAAGGGGAAAAAGCATAAGGAAAAAAAGCAAACAAACAAACAAACAAACAAACAAAAAGGTGAAAGTAGCATCCAGTCTCTTTAGTTCTCTCTCTGGATATAGATGGCACTTTCCATCCCGAGTCTATTGGAATTGTCTTAGATGACTACATTGCTGAGAAGAGGTCTATCATAGTTGATCATTATATAATCATGCTATTATTATGTACAATGTTTTCCTGCTTCTGCTCTCTTCACTCAGCATCAGTTCATATTAGTCTTTCCAGGCTTTTGTGAAATCAGCCTGCTCCTTATTTCTAATGGTACAATACTACTCCATTACATTCATATGCCATAACCCACTCAATTTCCAACTCCTTGCCCTGTGGTGACTATTTTGGAAGCAGTTATCTACTACATAAATTAAGAGAAGAGACATTTCCCCTCATCACTAGAGAAATCTGTGAAGGATGAAACACAGAAATGAATGACCAAGAAGCCTGGTAATGTAGGCTGGAGCCAGATTATGAAGGCTTTAAATGTCCAACCAGAGGAACTTCTATTAGATTCAAGAGGCAAAATTTGTAGCTTTTCTTGGACCTTTGTGAGCAGGAGGGTGCTTATGTGCTCATGACCAGACTTTAGGAATATCCATTTGACAGCTGTGTGATGGGCAAGTTAGAGTGGGGAGAGATTAGAGTTTTTAAAAGTCTGGGAGACATAGTTTCTGGGGTTTTAGTCATTTTATTAATATTGCCAGCAGGTTATTAATAAAAGGATGCTCATTTGGCTGTCTCTCAGACCAAAGGCTATCATGGAGATGGGCTCATGGTTCATATATCCCTCAATACAATAAGAAACTGCTAGTGACATCACATCACCCTTGGATTGAGAAATTATCTCTTATTTAGATACTAGCCTTGGACTCTCTAGACAAAAGGGGTCAGACTCCACTCAAGCTTGAATAGAACACACTGAGCTTCCCTACCTTAGATTAAATTCCTTGTCATGTTGGGTGTGTTCTGACCAAGGTCAAGGAGAGTGAATCAGTAATATCCTTCAAGAGATAACTTAAATCAGGACTTTGGGATAAGGGGAGAGCTCGGATATTAGTTATTAGTCATTTTTCACAGTGGGGAGACCATTTCTTAGATTATTCAGTCATTTCAGTAATTACTGTAATAATCTATGTGACAAGTGACAAAGAGCTAAACTGGAGCATCTAGATAGCATAGTGGATAGGGCAGTGGGGTCTGGAGTAGGAAGACCTGAGTTAAAATTTGGCCTCACACACTAAATAGTTGTGTGACTCTAGGAAAGTTATTAAAATTCAGCCTTAGTTTCCTCAACTGTAAAATGGGGATAATAATAAATAGTATTTCTGTCTCAGGGCTATTGTAAAACTCAAGCATTTATATTTATGTATATGTGTATATGTATATGTATTTATAATGAGTTTAGCCTGCTACCTGGCACATAGTAGGCCCTGTATGATATATATTCTTGCTGAGTTGGGGAAATGCTAGGTAGTAGCACAGTGGATAGAGTGGGTTTGGAATCAGGAAGCTGTTCAGTCATTGTGGTCATGTCTGCCTTCATGTGACCCTCTTTGGATGGTTTCCTTGGCAGAGATACTGGAATGGTTTGCCATTTCCCTCTCCAGCTCATTATGCAGATGAGAAATTTGAGGTAAATAGAGGGAAGTGACTTGCCTGGGATCACACAGTAAGTGTCTGAAGCCAGATCCGAATATGAGGCAGCTGTCCATGGAATCAGGAAGACCTGAGTGAGTTCAAATTCAGCCTCAGAAATGTCCTACTTCCTAGAAACTTTGAGCAAGTCGTTTAATCTCAATTTGCCATTGGAGAAGGCAATGGCAACCCATTTTAGTATCTTTGAAGAAAATGCCATGGACAGAGGTCTGGGGATCACAAATAGTCAGCCATGACTTAAAACAGCTGAAAAATGTGCAATCTAGTGGAAAGAGAGGAATGGATGCAATAGATACTATGGCTTACTACTGATAATTATTCAAGAAGTGTGGAAGCTTTGCATGGGAAAGCAAAGAGCAATAAAATCTTTTTTTTTTTTTTATTTTGGCTGAGGCAATTGGGATTAAGTGACTTATTAGAGTCACAAAGCTGGTGTTAAGTGTTGGAGGTCAAATTTGAACTCAGGTCTTCTTGGCTTCAGGGCTGCTGCTCTATCCACTGCCCCATCTAGTTGCCCCAGGATAAAGAATTCTTTAAAAAAAAACTTTTATGGGAAAGAGTATCAAAGAATCTCTTTGAATGAAAAGGAAAAGGACTACTATTCAGGATGACTGGAACAAAAATAATTATAGATAGCAGAGAGAAGGTAGAGATGTTTAATTCTTGTTTATCTTCTGTTTTTTTTTTGCCAAAGAAAATGTTTTTTGGAATGGAAAGAATAAAGAGGGATAATCAGAAATGGACATCCAAGACATCCACATAATGAGGAACAACCTGTCTCCCGAAGAGGTCAAGGCACATGTCTTAAGATGAAAGCATCCTTTTTTTATTTAAAAAAATTTTTAGGTGCTTAATAACCTTCATACTGGACTGATATGTTGAATATAACAAGTCAAGTAGAGATGCTTGGACGGCTTCACTAAAAACCTTTCTCCAAGATGTTAATAATTACTCTTTGGGTACCTTTCTCCAGTCAATACTGAATTCACCTAACAGTCAGTCAACTACCATTTATTAAATACCCACTTTAAAAAATAATAGCTTTTTATTTTAAAAAATATGCAAAGATAGTTTCTATATTCACTTTTGCAAAAAAAAAAAAAGAAGCATTCTCTTGTGGATGAACAGCATTCTCTTTTTTATTAATCCTTTTTATTTTTCAAAACATATGCATAGATAATTCTGCAACATTAGCCTTTGCAAAACCTTGTGTTCCAATTTCCCACCTTTTCCCCTCCCCTCCCCTAGATGGCAAGTAGTCCAATATATGTTAAACATATTGTAGAAATATATATTAAATCCAATATATATGTATACATTTGTACAATTATCTTGCTATACAAGAAAAATTAAATCAAACCAGAAAAGAAAATGATGAAGAAAACAAAATGCAAGCAAACAACAACAAAAAGAGTGAGAATATTATGCTGTGAACTACACTCAATTCCCACAATCCTCTCTCTGGGTGTAGATGGCTTTTTTGATAGCAGAACCATTGGAACTGGCATCATTCATCTCATTGTTGAAGAGAGCCATGTCCATCAGAATTGATCTTTGTATAATCTTGCTATTGTATGCATAATGATCTCCTGGTTCTGCTCGTTTCACTCAACATCAGTCCATGCAAGTCTCTCCAGGTCTCTCTCAGATCATCCTGCTGGTCGTTTCTTACAGAACAATAACATTCCATAACATTCATATACCATAATTTATTCAGCCATTCTCCAATTGATGGGTATCCATTCAGTTTCCAGTTTCTAGCCACTACAAAAAGAGCTGCCACAAACATTTTTGCACATGTGGGGCCCTTTCCCTCCTCTAAGATCTCTTTGGGATATAGGCCCAGTAGAAACACTGCTGGGTCAAAGGATATGCACAGTTTGATAACTCTTTGAGCTTAGTTTCAAATTGCTCTCCAGAATGGTTGGATCCGTTCACAGTTCCACCAACAATGTATCAGTGTCCCAGTCTTCCCACATCCCCTCCAACATTCATCGTTATCTTTTTCTGTCATCTTAGCCAATCTAACAGGTGTGTAGTGGTACCTCAGAGTTGTCTTAATTTGCATTTCTCTGATCAATAGTGATTTAGAGAACCTTTTCATATGACTAGAAATGGTTTTAATTTCCTCATCTGAAAATTGTCTGATGGACAGCATTCTTAAATCCTGAAGGAACTACCACATAGCTTTGCTGAGGCACTGTGTGTGCTATGGAGAACGAGAGGTACCATCACAAAGGCAAATGTAAAGTTTTTTAAGAAAGGAAAGAGAATAGTAATCTGCAAACTATAAGCCAGCAAGATTGATTTAGATTTGTAGCAAAATTCAAGAATGAATTATGAAAGGGATTCTTAGTTATAGCTAGAAAATGAAATGGTAATCACAGGGAGATTTCTTGACCCCATTAAAAATAGGTCATCATTAATTGGGGAATGGCTAAATAAATTCTGGTATATGAATGTAATAGAATATTACTGTGTTGTAAGAAACAACACATAATAATAAATGTAGAGAAGTGCAGGGAAACTTTATGAACTGTTAAAAGTCAAGCAGAATTTCCACAAAATACAGGTTGAAAACTGAAAATTGAAGATTCATTAAAAATGAAGTATTCAAGATTACAAAGAACAAACAGACCCAAAGAAGGGAATGAGAAGAGACTGTTTCTTTGTAGATGTGTGAAGTCAATGGTGAGAAACAATGTATATGTAATGTCAGATTTTTTCAATGTGTTGATTGGTTTTGCTGAATTATTTTTCTTTGTTCTCTTGTCCTTGCTTGAGAAACAGAAATTCCTTGTCATAAGGAATTGTATAAGAGATCCTCTTCGGGAAGTAGAGGAGGAAAGATATGGGGAAAATACAGACAAAATAAAAAAGGGGGATGGCTAGTTGGCACATGGCACAGTGGGTAGAGTGTGCTAGGTCTTAAGTCAGGAAAACTCATCTTGAATTTAAATCTGTTCTCACACACTGACTGGGTGACTCTGAATAAGCCACTTAAACCTCTTTGCCTTAGTTCCTAATTTTTAAAAATGAGCTGGAGAAGGAAATAGCAACCCACTCCTGAATCTTTGCCAAAAATTTCCCAAAACCTCATGAAGAGTAAGAACAGAACTGAAATGACTGAACAACAGCTGAAAAAAAGATACACATTCAAATCTATTTTTAAAAAGAATATAGATCATGCCCGTGCCAAACTGACCTTTCTTCCTCCCTCTCTCTGTCCCTTCCTCCCGTTCTTCCTTCCTTCTTTCCTTCCTTCTTTCTTTCCTTCCTTCCTTTTCTTTTCTCTCTTTTCTTTTCTTTCTTCAATTAGTACCTCTGTTCAGTGTTGATTCTTTGGAACATCATGTCCTCATTCCAGGTACTCCCTACTACTCTTCCACCCACCCTTTCAGCTTCTTTTTATATGTTGTCTTGAATTTTAAAAGATGGACAGGAAAGGGCTATCAAACTGTGCATACCCTTTGACCCAGCAGTGTTTCTATTGGGGTTATATCCCAAAGAGATCTTAAAGGAAGGAAAGGGCCTCACATGTGCAAAAATGTTTGTGGCAGCCCTTTTTGTAGTGGCAAGAAACTGGAAACTGAATGGATGCCCATCAATTGGAGAATGGATGAATAAATTATGGTATATGAATATTATGGAATATTATTGTTCTGTAAGAAACGACCAGCAGGACGATTTCAGAGAGGCCTGGAGAGACTTGCATGAACTGAAGTGAAGTGAGTAGAACCAGGAGATCATTGTACATGGCAACAACAAGATTATATGATGATCAATTCTGATGGACGTGGCTTTCATCAACAATTAGATGATTCAGACCAGTTCCAATAGTCTTGTGATGAAGAGAGCCATTGCACTCAGAGAAAGAACTGTGGGGACTGAATGTGGATGACACCATAACATTCTCACTTTGTTTGATGTTGTTTGCATTTTGTTTTCTTTCTCATTTTTCCCTTTTTGATCTGATTTTTCTTGTTCAGCATGAATTTATGGAAATATGTATAGAGGAATTGCATATGTTAAAAAAAATGGGCAGGGATGGGATTGTTATAAGGAAGTTTCAGGAGGCCTTGCAATTTATTGCATAGCTAAGGTGAGTCACTTATTTTCTTGAGGACTCAACTTCATCTACAAAATGAAGGAATGAGACTAATTGATCTATAAATGGGTAGACAGGCATTTCAGAAGAGGAGAAAAGGGTAAGGAAAAGAGGTCAAAGACTCAGAAATGGGCATGAATAAGGTGTGCTTGTAGAAACAAGTAACCTGAGCCATTCAGGTAATTCTCTCATATTATGGATATGAAATATGAGACCATACAGAGATAGTATCAGAATCAGAATTTAAACAAAGATCATTTAACTCCAAAGGCAGTGTCCCATGAAAGGGAGCACTGAGATGTCTAGAAAGATAAGCTAGGATCAAGGACAGGCTATTAAGTTTTATAAATGTTTTTTTCTATCTGTAATTAAATTATATATGTAGAATATATAACATAATAGATATAATAGATATCATGATATATAATATATAAATAAATTTCATATGTATACACACACGTATATATTTGGAGACAATCAGGGTTAAATTATTTGCCCAGGGTCCCATAGTAAGTATCTGAAGTTGAATTTGAACTCATCTCCTCCTGACTCCAGGTGGGCTAGTAAATTTTTGACAACTTTCTTTGAGGAAAAAAAAAGTATGACATACTTTTACATTTAATCTGCATCATTAATATTTTTCCATCACTTTGAAATGTCTGGACACTCAATCTAACAATAAATCAAGCCCTAATTTGTAGATTTCTAAGGTGGTAATTTCTCACACTGAAAATTCAGCCATTCCTCTTAAGAACCACTCTGAGCTGACTACAACACACTCCTGACTGTGGCCAGAAAGAATGTAAATAACACTGAAGAGGAGACGAAGAAGTTTTGTTTCTACTTGATTAGCAATTAAGAGCTATTGAAGGGTTTGAAGCAGAAGTTTAATTTGTTCTTTTCTTTAAATGCCTGTTTGTTTGATAATGTGAGTAAACCAAAGCATAATGATACCTTGATTATTTACTGTTCCCCATCAGTGACAGTTTTAGATTCATGAAAACTTATCTCCTTTGGCATTGTTACCTTAAAACATTATTATTATTTTACCCCTTCTAAAATACCTTATACATTTCCCTTCTTCTTAAGTAGCATATGATGAGTGTAATTCAGTCTTTTCTAAATAACTCAGAAGAGCAGCTGGCTGATTTCTGGAGATGATCTCAGAAGCTACCGAGACCCTCCAAGACCCCACCATAATTGTTGATTCTTTTCCTTTGACACTCTGCGTTTTTAATTTCTCATTGTTTGCTTCTCATTTCCAACTGGCTGCTGCTAGTCTCTTACACTATTTCTAATCTGCTGATATAATGGAGGAACTGATGATTGCCCTCGGGAAACCAAATCAGTAAGAGATTTCTCCCACATCTAAATCAGTTGGATTTTCTATAGTGAGTAAAACTGCCACTCCTCTCTGAGGCTTTAAAGCTCCTTGTCATTGGAGTGTGTTACAGTCCCAAGCTGTCAATGTTAAAGCACTTGGATCTTTCTATTGTCCCTACTTATACTTTTCTCTGTTTATAGAATCAGATATTAGAATGGAATGGATATAGTCTCTCAACATTTTTTTTGTACTTTGAACCCTTTACAACGACAACAAAAATTGTCTAGGATAATTTATTATAATACTCAAGCTGCTTAAGGCACCATTCAATAATTTTTAACTAGAACCCTTTGGATCATCTATGAACCATTAAATAGGAATCACGACTATAATAAAAGATTCTTTACTTTCTGTCTTTGAATCTCCAGGGCTCAACAATATCCCTTGTACATTTTTTTGGCTATAATCTCGCCAGTGCAGGGAACTGGAAAACTTATTCCATGGATGCAGATCAGCTTTTTTTGTAACTTAAAATAGAAATATCTGAGACCCTTAGGAGTTAAGTGATTTGTCCATGGCCACATAATGTCCTAGTGAATATTTAACAACTGGTTCTCTGAGAAAAAAAAATCCATGATACATTTTTAATTGCATCTGCATTATTAAGATTTTCTCCATCATTTTCTTACATTTGAATAATAAACAAAACAATAAATTAAGACCTGATTTGTAGTTTGCTGATTTCTAAAGTGCAAATGCTTGCCCAGAAAATTTAACAATCAGCTTTGCTGAAGCTGGATCCTGCACAACCTTGAAATGCAAAAGTTACGGAAGATAGAGCTATAAACATCATCTCATCTAATTCCATCATTTTCATATGTGGAAACTGAGGCCCAAAGAACTTAAATAAGTTGCCCAAGATCCCACAGCCAGTAAGTGGCAGACCTCTCCATGCTGCTTCCTGGAACCTAAGTCTTCCATACTCCAAGATGAGTTCTCCATCCCTTGCATCTCTTTCCTTGCCCACTACAGGCATTTGCTGAGTTCTATTGAATAAACTATGAGCAGTTATTTTCTTTGCTGATCAGAAGCCTTTTCCCACTTATTTCCAGGTTTTTCTGTTTATGATTGTTAGGAGTCTGTTTTGAGATCCTGCTCACTGTACCAATTGTTTTCTCCCCTGTTCATTGGACCAGTTGTTTTGACAGAGTCCTTTGACGTAAAAGGGTCCCACCTGGGAGGACACAAGAGAACTCTTGCCTTCTATAACTGACTTTACGTTAATACCCTCCCCTAATGTAGGTGTGACTATCAAGCTCTTGTTCTGGGACACAGTTTCTATCTAAGGAAAGACATTTGAGCCAGCCAGAGACATTAGGGAAAACAAGCCCTTCATGGAATTGGGTGCTGATAATAACAGGTACAGCAATAGTAGTCAGTGCAGTGCAAAGCTTTATTGCAAGCTCTGGGAAAGAGGAGGGATAGTGGGGAAAGGGAAAGGGATGCTGATTTACAGCTCCTACATAGATGCTAACATAGAGCAGGGCTGCACGGGGGGAGCACAGAAACTTTGGTCCATCAGCAGGGAGGAATGCACCTGCTGGAGGGGATGTTCCCAGGTGTCCTTCTGAGTGTGGAGTTCTTATGTTCTGATTTAGTGTGGCCAAATGGCGTATCAGAGGTCAGATGTTATACTGAGGGGCTTGTTATTGGGGAGAAAAACAAGTTAGTGGTAAGGTAAAATATTATTTGGGGGATGCAGTGCTATTGCCAGTATTTTACATAAGTTTGTACTATAAGCTTATAGCTTCCCTTAAGGGGAAATTCATAATGGTCTCAAAACCATTAAGCTTAATATTATAAATGTAGTTTCTATGTATAGATTCTATAAGCTACAAGCTTCCTTTTAAGGGAAAACCTTTATGGTGATCTCAAAAACACCAGGCTTAATCTTATAATAGAGTCTGACTGTCAGTGGGTGTTAATTTCTACTGATATTTTTAGTGACCATATAGGTTCATTCATTCATTCATCAAGCATTTACTAAGTGCCTACTACATACCAGGTATAGTACAAGCCATTGGGGATGCAAAGATAAAACTGAAATGGCCTCTGTCCTCATGGGAAACAATATGCATATGAGTAATAAATCCAGATTATTGTTATAAAATGTATGCAAATATATAAAATATAAAATAATATAAATATATAAAATGTAAATACAAAGTAAGTTGAGTGGAGAGCACCAGTCTTAGTTCCTGAAACCTCCCTTAAGTCTGGAAACTGCAATATATTGTCTGAGACATCTTGGAAAGGTTCCAGTTTTCACTGGTGAAGGGAATACCCATGTTAAGGAAGATAATGTGTCCCAAAAGACAACACAATTAAAAGTTATTTAAGCTATTTATTGAAGCTTTAAAAAGCTTTAGTGCATTTGGTGGGAGTTGTGAATTGATCCAACCTGTCCAGAGTACAATTTGGAACTATGCCCAAAGGGCAACCAAACTGTGAATACCCTTTGATTCAGTAATACCATTGTTAAATCCACATCCCAAAGACACACACAAAAAGGGGGAGGGAATGACCTATTTGTACAAAAACATTTAGCAGCTCTGTTTGTAGTGACTAAGAATTGGAAATCAAAAGGATGTACATCAATTGGGCATAGTTAAACAAGCGGTGGTATATGTGGTACTGAAATATTATTGTGCTATAAGAAATGACAAGCAGGAAGATTTCAGGAAAACTTAGCAAGACTTAAATGAACTGATGCATAGTGAAGCAAACAGAACCAGGAGAGTGTTGTACACAGGAACATTGTTGCTGTATGATGATCAACTATGAATGAGTGACTATTTCTCAGCAATGTAATGATCTAAGTCAATCCCAGAGGACTAATGATGAAGCATACTATCTCCAGAGAAAGAACTGATATTGTTTGAATAAGAACTCAAGCATGCCATTTTTCACTTACTTTCTTTTTCTCTTTTATTCAAATTTTTTTTCCTAAAAAATGACGAATATGGAAATGTTTTACATAATTGCACAAGTGTTATCTCTATCTTATTATTTACCATCTCAGGGAGGGAGGAAGGGAGAAAGTAAGAGATAGACAGAATTTGGAACTCAAAACTCCGAATAAAAAATAAAAAAAAAGAATTAGTGCAGTTTAAAGCTTTAATCACTTAAGGAGCTTTAAACTGAACTAAGACTTAAACTGAGCTAAACTCTATTAATAATGAAAATTTACATTTTTCTATTTTTTTGGTTTATAAAAACTCTTTCACTGCTTTATCTCACTGATCTTCACAATAGCTTTTTAAAATAGTATTTTATTTTTCCAAATACATGCAAAGATAATTTTCAACATTCACTTTTGCAAAACCTTATGTTCCAATTTTTCTTCCTCTTTCCCCCCTCCCATAGACAGCAAGCAATCCAGTATAGGTTAAACATATGCAATTCTTCTAAACATATTTCCATATTTGTCATACTGCACGAGAAAAATCAGATCAGAAGGTAAAAGAAAAAATAAGCAAACAAACAAAAAACAACAATAAAATGAAAAAATGTTTTGATTCACATTCATTCTCCATAGTTTTTTTCTCTTTGGATGCAGATGCCTTTTTCCACCACAAGTCTCACCTTAGCTTCTTGAAGAAACAAGGTAATTATCATGATCCTTGTTTCAGGCACATCCACTGATAACTACACTACAAACAAATGCATAGATGAATAAAGGAGGTACAGAAAATGGACTCTATGGGGAGTAAGGGGAGTGGGAAAACTAGAGATGACTAGTAGAATGTAAGCTTCTTGAGGGAAAGGACCTCACTTTAAGCTAGATAACTTTAAGAAGTTATCAAATAAATGCTTGTTGTTTTTTGATTGATTGTGGATTGGAAAGAAGTAAAGAAGGAAAGCAATAAATATTTATTAAGTCTCTACTATGTGCCAGGCACTGTCTTTAGTGTTTTACAAGTGTCATTTCATATCAACTCTGTGCAGTAGTTGCTATTATTATTCAGAACTTATAGTTAAAGAAGTTGAGACAGTCAGACTTTATCTTAGCCACTTAGTTGGAGAGATGAGCTGTTTTGTATTTTGTGCATTCAGAATAAATATAAGGGAAAAATAGTTAAATACAAAAAATACGAGGGCAAACCTCCCAGAAGCTTCCAGTTTGTGAGGTAGAATTTGACAATAGAACATAATGATGATAATATTTAGAATGAGGTAAACTCATGAGAATGGAATAGCTTTGAGAGCAAATGAGAAAAAGAACCCTTCCAACTGGTAGGGACAGGAGATGCTTCATGGAGAAGGGGATTCTGAAAGAAAGAAGTGGAGACTGCCTTTCTGGTGGAAGAGTCAAGCTTTTCCTGTGGTCCAATAGATAGGGTGTTAGTGCCCAATCCTGGCTGATTGTTCACTTAAGGATGAGGTGTGTTCCTTCTGCAGTCCTAACAGAGGGTAGCAATCCTGATTCCCTGTTCTGAGATGCGGTAAGTGGTACATGGGCATCCCAGCTGTTCCCTGATTCCATCTCTTTCTCCATTTCTTTCCCTTTCTACTGTCAATTCATAAAAACTCACTTGGGAACTGGAAGTAGAGAGAGATGGTGAGCGAGGCTGATAAAATTCGGAGCCCCGATTCAGCATTGTAATTCTAGATTCTGACCCACCATAAACCTCCAGAATCAGCTGCACACTCTGGTATCATGCACAAAATTCCTTACCCCTTTGGTCTTCGCTTGAAGCATTTTCAAGGCCATCAATGTGGTAGCTGACTTTGAAGGCGTATTTGACAATAAACACCGTGCTAAAAAGCACACGGCCTTGTTTCCCTCTCTTGGTGACTGGGGAAGAATGAGAGCATCATACATTATTTAGAACCCAGGCAAGCTGGCCATCAGGAAACTGACGCCCAATAGTGATGCACTTCTCTGGGCAACCAAATTTCCACATCACAACTCGCAGTATCGAAGGCCTTGGCCTTTTAATTTTATTTATTTTTTTTTTTTGTATAAAGCTTTGGATAGACTTTTGTTTTCCTCTTGTCATTTCCCCTGGAGTTGTCACACAACAAGCTCCATTGGGACCGTTCTCTGGTCTTTTCTGAAGCACACTTGCCCTCAAATAGAGCATCTTCCAGCTGAAGGATCGGCCTATTAAGGAATCTTGCCAGCATTGATGAGGCCATAAAGGCTATTTAGGGGTCAAAGACATTTAGTGCATCTCCACTACTCAGAGCTGATGGAACTACATTGATTAATGACAAGGACATGATCCTGGAGACATGGGCTGAATGCTTCCACAGTGTTCTCATCAGAGCTTCCACAGTCAAAGTCATTGACTGTTTACCTCAGGTTGAAATCAATCCCCTTCTGGACAAATTTCCAGCTCTTTAAAGGGCTGCTAGATATTATCCTAGATTGGGATGGAAGGCAGATAGATATCTATCCTTTTTGGATTTTTCACAGTCCAAATGCAAGTTCCTCAGAACTAGATTGCTACTTAGCCAAAGGATCTTTACTGGGAGGTCTGTGAACTTGTTTTGAAATTATTTTGATAACTATATTTCAGTGCAGTTTGTTTCTTTTGTAATCTTAATATGTTTTATTTTATGCATTTAAAAGCATTATTCTGAGAAGTCAGTAGATTTCATTAGACTGCCAAAGGGTCCACGACACAAAAAAGGCTTAAGAACCCCCACTCTACCAGTAGATGGCACCTTGAGGCAAAATTTGGGAAGAGATAACATTCTTCTCATTCTCCACCCCCCCAAAGGCAAAATGGGGAGGTACAGATTCTTTCTATCTAGAACATATTTTGTTCTCCCAGTATGAAGGACTTTCCTTTGCTCCTACATACCTATCTAATCTCCTGGAAATTTTCTTAGAGCATCAATGACTTGCCGTTGTTTCATTTAATGTTTCATTTTCCCTCTTCTTTATATATTGTTCTCTGTCTCACTCTTTCTCTGTCTCTCTCCCTCCCTCCTTCATTGCCTCCTTCTTTCCTTCCTTCCCTCTCTTCTCTCTGTCTCTGTCTCTCTGTCTCTCTCTCTGTCTCCCTCTGTATCTCTGTCTCTCTCTGTTTCTGTCTCTCTGTCTCTGTCTCCCTCTGTGCCTCTGTCTCTGTCTGTCTGTCTCCCTCTTTCCCTTCCTCCCTCCCCCCCCTCTGTCTCTGTCTGTTTCTCTTTCTTCCCCTTTCCCTTCCCTCTTATACTTTTCTGTCTGTCCATGTTCTTTCTTCTCTCCCTTCCTCTGCCTCTTTCCTTCTATTTGAAAATCAAAATTATTAATAAACATCACCCTAAAATTCTTTTACAATAAGCTCAGCCCTGGAATTAAGATAAAATGCTATTTTATATTGAGATACAGACCTTTATCCTATTAAAATTCTGTGAATTTTAGGTTAATCACTAGTATCCTCCATTTTGACTTCTGCCCCCCCTTCCCCAACACAATTAATATATACATATGCATCACAAAGCAGTTGTGATAGAATGTAGTTAGGTAATCAGGAAATAAAAAAAGGAAATCTTGTGCAAAATAGTTAGCAAACAGACAACAAGAAGGGGGAGTTGGGGAAGTTAATCTTTTGCTCAGTCACTCTGAATGGGTGGACCCAACAGAAATCTTGTTTATCCGAATCTTTATCACTAACGTCTGCAGAGGCTTCTCTCTCTGTCTCTGTCCCTGACTGTCACTCTCTGTCGCCATTGCCTTGGTAGCTTTTTGCATCCCTCGTTGCTTTCTTTCTCCTGCAAGTTCATTAAAAATCTCCTGGTTTGGCAGGAAGTCCATCCTTGAGATAGATTGAGATGGATTCAGTTTCTCCCAGAGGGGCAAGAGATCATTTTTCTCCCTGGGACTAAAATTCCCAGAGTTTACAGTTGAGTTTTGTATCTTATTCCCTACCCTAGGGAGATCAGCCTGACTATATAACATATGTGCAAGGTCTGCTGGAGCCAGCTTGGATTGACTTTTGAGAATCTATTGGTTTTACACTCCTGCATGTGTGTATATTGGAAATGCAACAGATAAGATAAGCCCTGGCAAGCTTAAACCCTGGAAGGCAGGACTGATTGGAGAATTAGGAGACTTCTCTGGACTTATTCCATGCGACTTCCCTTCATACATTGATCTCCAGTCAAGGTGACCTGATGAGACCTTCAAATAGGGCATTCCATCTTCAGCCTCCCAAGTTTTTGCATGTGTTTCTCCATTCCTGAAATGAACTCATTCTTCATTGCTGCCTCTTAAATTTTTTTTTGAACTTAACCTTTTCTGTCACTTAAAAATCCCCATTTCCTCCAAAACACAGTTCTGGGGTTACTTTGTACATGAAGCCTTCCCTATTCCTACCAGTTGTTAGTTCTCTCTCCCTCTAGAAATTATATATGTATAGTAGATATAATATATAATAATAAATATATAATTATATATATGTATAGATGTGTATAAAATATATGTAAATATGTAATGTGTTACATAAAATTTGTATTTATATATGTATTTGCAAAATTTCTAGAGGGAGATAAGTGAATATAAATTACATATCTATATATAAATATATAATATAATAAATTATTATTATATTATTACATAATTACATAAATAATACAAAATATTACATAATTATACATATTTGCTTATAATTTGTATTCACTTATCTGCATACTTGTCTTATCCTCTCATTAAGATGTAAGCTCCCTGAAAGCATTTGCTTTGGATACCCAGTACACTGCATATAGTTAAGTACTTAGTTATTTGTTGATTGAGTTGAAGTTTGATGATGTGGCAAGTTATAGGTGGATCCAGGATTAGAACATAGATGTGTTGACTCTTAATCCAGTAATCTTTTCATTCCTTTATACTAGTGGTAATAGAGAAATGGGGCCACTAAACCATACATGAGGATCCCTAAGGGCTACATACCGACTAAGAAAACCACAAGTTAACGTTGTCTATTTTTATTGTATTTTTACATATTTTGTTAGATATTTCCAATCATATTGCTCTGATTCTAGCTGTAACCCATTGTCATGGGCTGGATCCCAACCATGGGAAGTATGTTTGACTCTTCAGGTTCAAATTCTAGACACTCATCAAACAGTGGAAGGCATTGTGTAGGCAGTCAAGATGATAGAGTTTGTATACTTATATACTTAGGCATCTTATGCATTGATGGAGAGAACAATTATTCACTGCACGCCTGCATGAAGGAAAGAGTTGGCTCTCGTGTTTTGGAGAAGAGGGAAATTCTTCTCTTTAAGAGAGGTGCACATGGGTTCAAGTCTTTAGGGAGAAGAAAGGAAAAGTAGAGGAAAGCTGAGTCTCCAACATCTTTCTGTTCTCTTCTCAAGAAATTTTGGGGAATTTCCCCTTGAGTGAAACTGGGATCTCTTTCTTCCTTGCCCTAGATCTCAGCCTATTTCCATACACTGTGTATTTTCTAATATATTCTTATCTGTATAAGTTTTCTGAGTTCTGTTTGATATTTGCTTAAATAAATAGAGTCACATGCTATCTACTATTTGCAATTTTTTTTTTTTGGTCTAACTAACTTTTGGCAGAAAAAAAGTCAATCCCGTGGGTATAAGTTTGGGGTTATCCTTTACTTTTTAAAGCAAAGTTTTTTAAACTATGGTTGATGGCCCCATATGTAGTCACATAACTGAATGTGGAGGGTGCAAAATTATGATTTATTATCAGTAAATGTTTAATTTGTTACCTTTTTATATACCTATATTCCATGAGTTATGCAAAAAAGGGGTTTGCGAGTGAAAAAATATAAGAAAAAAACTTTTAAGCTTTAAAGAATAGTAACAAGGAAAATGGCTTGAACCTCAAAAATCTATCAATATTTCCAACTATATTATAAAGCAGAAGTCATCAAAAACATTATCATTAGTTAAAAATTAAGATATTGGATCAGTGGAACATACTTGAAAAAGGAGAGTCAGAAAAAATGGAACTCAATAACCTAGTGTTTGATAAACTAGAAAACAAATTGTTTAGGGAAAATTCCCTATTAGATTAAAAACTGCTGGGAAAATTGGAAAACAGTCTGTCAGAAATCTGTCTTGGATAAACACTATGCCATATTCCACAATAAATTCAAAGTAAACATAAGACCTTAATATTAAATATCATACTAGTAAAAATAAGAAGAGAATTATTTCATATATTTCTCATAGCTATAGAAAGGATATGTATTTTTAACTAAAAATGAAATAGAGGCAATTGCAAAAGATAGAATAGGAAACTGATTATATGAAATTGAAAAGTTTCTACATTAAAAAAAATAATGTATCCAGAGTTGAAAAGGAAAAGGCCAAAGGGTGGAAAGGTCTTTGCATTAAATTTCTCATAGAACAGTTTACTATATATGAGTATGCATATGTACATATACAAAACAAATTATATGCCTAAATAGATTTCCTAATTTCCCAATAGATACCAGATAAGTGGTCAAAAGATATGAATACTGCTCACAAAAAGAATTGAAAACTACCAACAATCATATGAAAGAATGCTCCAAATCACTAAATACTGAAATGCAAATTAAAACAACACTAAGATTTCACCTAACATCCTACATATTGGCAAGGATGAAAAAGATGACATAATCAGGATTGGAGGGAGAGTGGGAAGATAAGGACACCAGTACATTGTTGGTGGAATTGTAAATCAGTACCTCCATCAGTACTGCAATTTGGAATAGTGCAATGTTCATACCCTTTGACCCAAAGATTATACTACTAGACCTATCCCCCAAGGTCGACATTAATAAAAGGAAAGCCCCTATATATACCAAAATATTTATAGCAGCACTTTTTGTGATGGCAAAGATTTGGAGACAAAGTAGATTTCTGCCAAACAGATTGTATTATATGAATGTAGTATATTATTATTGTGCTATGAGAAATGAGCACTATAATGAATCTGCAGAATCAAGGGGAAACAAATGAACTGATAAAAAGTAAAGTAGAATTAGGAATATAAAATGCCCACTGACTATAACAATATAAATGTCATGAACAATAACCACAAAACAATAAAAAATGAATATCGCAAAATTACAATACAATTACATATCCAATGAATGGATATGAGGCATCAGCCTCACTCCACTCTTTTGCAAAGGTGAGAGATCCAAGAGTGTGGTGTATAATATATATTTTTGTATTTTTTCAATTTTTGATCTTATAGATTTGGGTTATAACTAGCTATATGACCTTGGAGAAATTATTTCACTTCTCTTTTCCTCAGTTTTTTCATCTGTCAATACAATGATTTTGTCCCATGTTGCTATTCTTACAGATTGTAAACTCTTAAAGCTTCAGTCTTCATGAGTTCTTGTGGCTGAAAAAATCAATCCGATGCTAACCTTTCTATTGAGTCTTCTGGCTTGTGGAAAGACCCCTAGTGAGAACCTTTCAAGTATGATGGGAACTCACAGCTTTCAAAACCCCAGAGTCATCTTCACACCATGATGAGTTATCTGAAAAATCAGCTTCTCCCCATAGGGCAGAAGCAGGAACAAATTCATAGAATTTTTCAAGGACAAAAATTTAAATTTGATATCAGGATGCAGAAGACTTCCTAACAATGAGTTATTCAAAAGTCAAATGGACTACCTTAGGAAATAGTCAGTTCCTTCTCATTTCCAGTTTTCTTTTTCTCTTTTAAATAATATTTTATTTTCCCCCCAGTTACATGTAAAAACAGTTTTTAACATTCACTTTTTTATATTAGATCTTTTTTTATTAAAGCTTTTTATTTGCATAACATATGTATGGGTAATTCTTCAACATTGAACCTTACAAAGCTTTCTGTTACAAATTTTCCCCCTAGTCTCCACCCCTCCCTAGATGGCAGGATATCCACTACATGTTAATTATATTAAAATATTTGACAAGTTAAATATATGTCTACATATTTCCACATTTATCATTGTTGTGCAAGAACAATCATATCTACATGAACAAAAAATAACTGAAAAAGGAAACCCAATGCAAGCAAACATCGATAGAAAGCATGAGAATGATATGTTGTAGTCCATATCTCACATCCCTCTCCCTGGGTGTATATGGCTTTCTCTACTGAACAATTGAAACTGGTTTGAGACATTTCATTGTTGCAGAGAGCCATGTCCATCAGAATTAATCATCATATAGTCTTCTTGTTGCTGTGTATAATGATCTCCTGGTTCTGCTCATTTCGCTTAGCATCAGTTCATGTAGGTCTCTCCAGGCCTCTCTGAAATCCTCCTGTTGGTCGTTTCTTACAGAACAATAATATTCCATAACATTCATATACCATAATTTATTCAGCCATTCTCCAATTGATGGACATCCCTTCAGTTTCCAGTTTCTAGCCACTACAAAAAGGGCTGCCACAAACATTCTTGCACATGTGGGGCCCTTTCCCTCCTCTAAGAACTCTTTGGGATATAGGCCCAGTAGAAACACTGCTGGGTCAAGGGGTATGCACAGTTTGATAACTTTTTGAGCATAGTTCCAGATTGCTCTCCACAATGGTTGGATTCGTTCACAGTTCCACCAACAATGTATCAGTGTCCCAGTTTTCCCACATCCCCTCCAACATTCATCGTTACCTTTTCCTGTCATTTTAGCCAATCTGACAGGTTAACATTCACTTTTAAAAAATGTTTTGAGTTCCAAGTTCTATTCATCTAACCTTTCTCTCTCTTTCTCCCTCCCTGAGATAGCAAGCAATCTGATATAGATTATACATGTTCAATCATGTAAAACATTTCCATGTAAATAATTTTGTGGAAGAAAACAAGAACAAAAAAAAGAAAGAAAGTAAGAGAGTAAAAAATAGTATACTTCAGTATATTCAGGTAATATCAGTTCTTTCTCTGGAGGTGCATAGTATTTTTCATTGGAAAATGTTTGGGATTGTCTTGGATTGTTGTATTGCTGAGAATAGCTGTCATTCACAATTCTTCATTGAATAATATTGCTGTCACTGTGTACAACATTGTTGTGGTTCTGCTCACTTCACTGTATCATTTCATGAAAGTCTTTTCAGGTTTTACTGACATCATCTTGCTTGTCATTTCTTGCAGCACAATAGTATTCCATTATAATCATGTATCACAACTTGTTCAGCCATTCCCCAATTGATAAGCATCCCCTCAATTTCTAATTCTTTGCACCACCAAAAATGCTGCTGTAAATATTTTTGTACAAATATGTTCTTTCCCTCTTTTTTGCATGTCTTTGAGAAATAGACCTATTAGTGATATACTTGGGGCAAAAGGGTATGTACAGTTTTATAGCCCTAGGAACACAATTCCTAATTGTTTTCCAGAATGGTTGGATCAGTTCACAATTCCAGCAATAGTGTATTAGTGTCTCACTGGCTGTTTTCAAACAAAGAGTGACAGTCACTTATTGAGAATGTGTGGAAGGATTCTTTCTAAGGTTTGAGTGGGACCAAAAGGCTTTGAACTCCCATCCAAGTCTTGAATTCTGTCGTTTTATAAAATGAAGGTAATAATTCCTATCTTCTCTTCCACCAAAGAGCTGTTATAAAGATTAAAGGGGCTAGCTGACATAAAGTTTCCTTGACAAGTACAAAGGACTGTATAAGTTTAGTTGAAGATATTTTGAGAATGTCAGGAATGGACAAGAATGTCATTATGGTCTTAGCTGCAAAGTATTTTCCTCCAAATAAATAACTTTCCAGCAGCATGATTTTACTTCACACCAATTGATAGGCGCTGCAGAAGAAGATGGCCTAGGAATGGCTCACACAGGGCAGCTATTAATGCTTGGTTCTCACAAAGAATTGAAGCCTGTGTTTGATTGTCAGGAAATGGGAAAACAATCATAAAGAAATGTGGAATAAAACCACAGCATCCCAGAATCTTGAGAGGAGAGATTTCTTATTTTGCCCAACCCACTACACATAGCACTGAGGGATTATCTAGAATTTGCTTGAAGATTTCTTATGAGGGGGAACCTATTACTACCTAAAGCAGCTTATTTCACTTTTCGAAACTCTATTGTTTGGAATTTTCTTTTTTTTCCTTCTTCAAATATTTTTTCATTTTTTCCAATTATATATAAAAGCAATATTTAACATTCATTTTAAAATTAAATTTTTGAGGGGGGCAGAGCCAAGATGGCGGAGTGAAAAGGTGACTTTCTGCCTCTTCTCCGATCTTCTCTCAAATCAACAATAAAATAAGCCTCTGAACTGATCTTCAAGTCAACGAACTCAGAAATATTTGGGCACAGCTCTCTGGAGAACTTCATATCAGGTTAGTCGGACTCGGACAGAGAGATAAATAGACGACCCCTGTGCAGGCCGGAAGTGAGGGTGGGACTCAGCTCAGCTCATCCTGGAAGAAATTCCAAACTCCAAACTCCAAATTCCAAACACCTGGAGTTTATCTGAGGCACTCGGGACACTCTGCCCTGATTGGGGACAGGTGTTCTGGCAGACTTGCCTTGTTTAAGGAGTAATTCGGACTTAGTCCTAGCCCCCACCGGCCCAGCACCTTAAGTCAACTCGCCGAAGTGCCCCAGGGCAAAGCGTCTTCAGCCGAGGTTTTTTTTTTTTTTCCCCTACCTTAAAGAGATATCCACTCTGTCTAAAAAAAAATGATGAAGAAGCAAAAGAGAGCTCTCACCATAGACAGCTTTTATCAAGGCAAAGAAACGACCTCAGATACAGAGGTTTCTTTAGACAAAAATCCAGAAAAAACAGCAAGGACCATCACTGGTCCCCGTTTCAAAAAGCCTTTCTGGAAGACTGCATAAAGAACCTCAAAAGAGAGCTGGAGGATAAATGGGAAAATAAACTGAAATCAGTGCAAGAAGGATACAGTATCTTGCAAGAAGGATATGATGCTCTGCAAAAGAGATATGAAAAAGACACCAATTTATTAAAAAATAAAATTAGTGAAGTGGAAAAAGAGTGCAGTGAACAAATTGGCCAGTTACAAAAGGAACTTAAAAAGGTAACTGAAGAAAACAACACTTTAAAAATAAGAATTGAACAAATGCAAGTGAATGACTCACTAAGACTTGAAGAATCAGTCAAACAAAAACAAAAAAATGAAAAATTAGAAGAAAATATGAAATATCTCCTAGGAAAAACAACTGACTTAGAAAATAGATC
>JAJPUD010002286.1:125886-166632 GCA_023553655.1 Myrmecobius fasciatus | reverse complement strand
AGATGATGAAATTAAAACCATCTCTAGTCATATGAAAAGTTGCTCCAAATCACTATTGATCAGAGAAATGCAAATTAAGACAACTCTGAGATACCACTACACACCTGTCAGATTGGCTAAAATGACAGGAAAAGTTAACGATGAATGTTGGAGGGGATGTGGGAGGGCTGGGACACTAATACATTGTTGGTGGAACTGTGAACGGATCCAACCATTCTGGAGAGCAATTTGGAGCTATGCTCAAAAAGTTGTCAAACTGTGCATACCCTTTGATCCAGCAGTGTTTCTACTGGGCCTATATCCCAAAGAGATCTTAGAGGAGGGAAAGGGACCCACATGTGCAAGAATGTTTGTGGCAGCCCTTTTTGTAGTGGCTAGAAACTGGATACTGAATGGATGCCCATCAATTGGAGAGTGGCTGAATAAATTATGGTATATGAATGTTATGGAATATTATTGTTCTGTAAGAAACGACCAGCAGGACGATTTCAGAGAGGCCTGGAGAGACTTGCATGAACTGATGCTGAGTGAAACGAGCAGAACCAGGAGATCATCATGCACAGCAACAACAGTATTACATGATGATCAATTCTGATGGACATGGCTCTCTGCAATAAAGAATTGTCTCAAACCAGTTGCAGTTGTTCACTGAAGAAAACCATATACACCCAGAAAGAGGGACATGAAATATGGAGCACAACGTAACATTTTCATGATCTCTATTGACATTTGCTTGCATTGTGTTGCCTTTCTCTGATTCTTTTTTTTTTCTTGTAGATAGGATTTTTCTTGCATAACTTCTCAAGCATTTCAACATTATTAACATGTAGTGGACTTCCTGCCATGTAGGGGAGGGGAGGGGACTGGGGGTAAAATGTGTATTGGAAAGCTTTGTAAAGATCAAGGTTGGGGAACTACCCATACATATGTTATACAAATAAAAAGCTTAAAATAAAAAAAATAAAAAATAAAAAAAAATAAAAAAAAATTAAATTTTTGAGTTCAAAATTCTCTCCTTATCTTCCTTTCCACCTGCCCCCCTTTATGAGACAGCAAGCAATTTGATAAAGATTATACATGTATAATCATGCAAAAATATTTTCAAATTACTCATGTTATGAAAGAAAATTAGTAAAAATAGTATGCTTTGACTTTGGGATAGGCTGGAGAAGTGGTAAGAGCCTGAACATGGGCACAAAGATAGAAGTAAAGAGATGTATCTATATTGTGGAGTTCCACATACACTATTTCTTATGATGAAAAATATTATATGATAATTACAAATAACAGAAGAAACATTGAAAGTCTTGTATGAACTGAGGAAGAATGAAGCAAACAGTACCAAGAAAATAATTCAATTAAATAAATATGAATAAGACATCTACTACATGTCACACACTGATAAGTCCTGGAATGGCTATAATAATGTAGGGAGCCAAACTCTAAAAATAAAGACAAATGCTGAGTGATGATAATGCCTAGGCCTGAACCTAAAAAAGCAGAAATACACCCTGTCTTATCATCTTTTTGTAGAAAGGTAGGGAATTACAAGTGAAGGATATATTGCCACATCTGGTTACTGGGTTGTTAGGTTAGATTTTATTTTCTTTGTTACCAGGAAGGATGTGTCCAGAAATTACTGTGATATAAAACAAAAAAATCCTCAATAAGGTTACTTTTAATAAATAAAAAAATTAAAATAAATACATGAAATATAAACAATAAAATTTTTTAAAATGTTGTACAGAATTTGGTAACTGATTAGTTGAGAGTGAATGAGACATAAGAGTTGTGATAATCTCAAGATTACAAACCTAAGTGTCTGACGGGACATTTAACAGAGGAAGAAAAGTTGGGGAAAAGGTGAGGAGATATCGGGTTCACTGTAGGACATGTTGAATGTGAGATGCCATAGGAACTTCAGTTTGGAACCCCTGTACAAGCAAGGTAGAGATATGGATCTGGAGTTATTAAAAAACAAACAAACAAACCTCTGACTGAATGTATTGATTTTGGAATCAACTGCATGGACTTGACAATCAAACCCGTAGCTACTGAGATCATTAAAGGGGATAGGAGAGGCCCAGAGAAGCTTTTCTTGAGACCTCCAGGGATGGAGAGTTCTCAAGACAAGCCATTCCAGTTCTGATTTTTAGGGAGTTTCTCTTCCCATCAGGTTGAGATAGATTGCTCTGCTACCTCCAGAAGCTCTGAATTTAAGAGTTAGCAGAGACCTCAGTAGCCAGTGAGACCATTGTTGCAAAAGGAACTCTGGCCCCTGATAGAATGATTAGCTTCTGTTTTAGTTCTTCAGAGAATGGGCAATTCACCACTGCTTAAGGCAATCCATTCCATTCTGTGACATTTCTACTTGTTAGAAAGTCTTTCAGCTTTGATGAGTATGTCATCTACACCCATATCTAATCATTAATCAAAATGCTTAATAGCCCAGACCCTGAACCACTCCACCAGACACCTCCTTCCATGGTGACAGAACAATTTACAAATACTCCTAGAATCCAACTATCCAACCAGTTATGAACCCACCTTACTGTATTACTGTCTAACCCATAATTCATAATTTATCAGAAACTTTGCTAAAATATAAATGAGCTCCCTCATCCACTAGTTTTATAATCTAGTCAAAGGGGGTGTATAGGATGCTCAGGAGGACTAGAACCTCCGGTGTGAGGACTTGCTGAGCCCTTTTCAGAGCTGCTCATCCCACTTTGGTGTCTCCCCAATTCACCCACATTCCAAGAAGCTGTAGCTTGCTGTATCTTGGTAAATCATCTTGGCAGATAGACTAAGCCATGTTGAATGTAACTGACAGGCCTCCGACCTGTTGGTGAGTTGGGGGGATGTCTACCCCCCCATGCATGGAAGACTTTCCCTGGCAGAAAAGGTGGACTGGAACAGTTTGTTCCAATGGCCATGAAGATGGCTGAAGTAGACACTTTGGAGCACTTAGAGTTTTGTCAGACATCAAAGACCTCATCCACTGCATCCTGAATCATCACCAGTTTTCTTGGCTTTTGTCTTCCCACTGGAATTTTAATGACTAGAAGAGAGAGGCTGATGATTTTTCATAACTCTGCTTTATTTAAATCCAATTCATGCATGAGCCAAGATGTCACTCATAATGTCATCGATTCTTCTTGAAAATGAAGGACAAAAACCAATCTAATTAAAAAAAAAGCCTACCAAATGGTAACAGATAGATATGTTCCCCCACACACACCTGGAAAGTGTCAGAGCTAAGACCACAATCCACATAGCCAGACTCCCAATTAAATATTCTTTCTACTTTGACCCATAATATCCCTGATAAGTCAGTGTCAGGATACTCTACTTTTTTGATTTATGTGATTAGAAACTGATCCTTTGGATGGGAAGAAATTAGATCTGTTTGGACTTAATATAACAGCCTCTTGAGGCTCTCTAAGCAGTTTGTCCATCCAAGTTTGTCTCCATCCCTAATTGGCTGTGTGACTTTGAGCAACAGGCAACATGGCAAGGTGGGAAGAATCCTGGATTTTGAAATGGACTACTTGGGGTTGAATCTTAGGAGGGCTACTTGTTACCAGCATGACTTGCCACTAGCTCTCCAGCCTTTAATTTCTTAATCTGTAAAATAAGAGATTGGATCAGATGATTTCTCAGATGTCTTACAATTCTAATTCCTATGAACTTTTAAACTTAAAATCACTTAAGATCCCTGGGTCACTATTTCCTCATCTGTAAAATGAACTGGCAAACTACTCCATTATCTTTGCCAAGAAACCCCCAAGTGGAGTTAGGAAGAATTGGACATGATTAAACAATGACCCCGACAACAGCAAAATGAGGAATTTAATTATATGATCTGTTAGGTTCCTTGTAGCTCTAAAATTCAATGATTTGATCCAATCTCCTTCCACAGGGGAGCGTTACACAAAAAGCAATTTTATGGCACAATGGTCAACTTTTTTTTTTTTAACAATATAACTGAACAAAACATTTGATGGATGCATATGTAGTGCAGGACCCATGCTAAGCCTTAGAGTTATACAAAGATTTCTAATAGCCCCTACTCTCTGGGTGTTTATAATCTAGTAGATGTTGTATTACATACATAAATAGCCATACTACAACAAAAGGCGACTTGGTAGGCAATGGGGAATCATTAAAAGTTTTGAATAGAGAAATTATGACTAAATTTATGCCAAAAAAGAGCCTTTTGGCCTTGTATATTTTGAAGGGGGAGAGGTAACAGAATTGTTGAAATTAATTTCACTGACTTCTACCTTTATTTATTGATAAATTTTAAAAATAAATTCTAAAAAAAAGCAGCAACAGAAAACTAGCAACAAATAAACCCTGAACCCGTGAATACTTCTAGGTTTAATCCATATTATGAATATTTTCTCCATCCCTTTCTTAGATTTGGACAATTAACAAAACAATAAATCAAGTCCCAATTTGCGGTTTGTCCATTTCTGAGATGTAAATGCTTACCCTAAAAATGTATAATCAGCGATGGAGCCAGCTGATTGTACTTTTTTAGGGTGAGCATTTACATTCCTTTCCCACTCAGTGGGGGAACCATTAAGCCTCAAAGCTTAGCTCTTTGATAAGAGCTTCCTCTTTCTTTTCAGTCATAAACTTTCTGTTGAGGTGAACAGCTTTTGACTTCCAGTTCAGAGTTCTAACACTACCTTCTGAATACTTTTATTGGTGACTCAGTCACTTAAGTAGCAGTTAAATTGTCCCCAGATCTTTCAAAGACACAGTCATGGTTTGCAGTTCATCCCTATCCAGCCCACTGGTGGGTTTTATGATTCCTCTGCTCTGTGCATTTCTACAGACCTATATCTTACATCTCTCCTAACAAATGAAGGACAGATGTTTGGCTGTTCTCTGGACTTTGCTTTCAAGATCTAGGCCGGGAAGATGTTTTGATATTACATCCTGCTTACAACTACCTTGTGAGCAGACAAATCTAGGTATTCTTTTGAGAAGTCCCAGCAGATCCTGTTTATAGGCTAGCCTTTTATTAATATAGATTAATGGGTATAAGTAGGGCTCTTGATTACCCCAGAAGAAATGATTTCTAATGGTTACTCTGGCAACCATCCATGGTTCTGTTCATTATTATAGAGAAAGTGATTAAGCCTGGCAGGATCTTCCCTAATTGGTCATATTTTTAGCAGCATTTGAGTTTATGATGGTGAAAATCTGGTGGTGGAGGGGGTACTTAACAAGGTCTGATTCTTTCAAAATGAAACAAAATAAAAGGAGATAAAATAGGTCAAGAATTCTCAAAATAAAATTGACTCAATGTAGGTATCATTTCTTATACTGACTTCCAACATCTGCCTGAAAGGCTTCAGAACATAAGAAAGAAAGAACTGGAACTTGGGTTCAAATCCAAGTTCCAATATTCACTGACAAGTTATTTAATCTTTCCAAGTTTTGGTTAAACAATCTATAAAATGGGAATTTTAGTACTTGCATGATCTACTTTTCAGGGTTGGTGGAACAAAAATTAAGCCTTAAAATACAATAGACACCTGAGTTATTTGACATGGTGGGAAAAAAATCAAAGGATTTGGAGTCAGAGCACATTGGTATGAATCCCACTTTTGCCTCCAACAGCCTTTGCTGTTTGACCATGGATTTCTCTCTGGACCTCTGTTTCCTAATTTGTGAAATGAAGGGGATGAACTAGATGAACTCTACAAGACTTCTCAGCTCTAAATCCTGAGATGCTATGATTAGATCCAAACCTGATATTTATAAAGCCATTTTAAGAACTACTAGTATTTCTGTAAAGGACAAGGCTTTCCAAAACATTTAACAAACACCAACTGAATACTGATTATGAATGCTTTTTCTTTCTGCCAGATGGAGAAAAAAAATCCATGTCCTACACCCACTCCACAAAGGGATGCAGCCCTCACATGTCATTAAACTAGGGGCCAGGAGCTGCCCAAATTGTTCTCTTTCTGGCAAAAGAGGTGTGGACAGAGCTGTCAAGTAGAGTTTATCACAACAGGAAAAGCTGTTAATGCTTTTCCGAGGCTCTTTTGACAGGCTAAATGCCTGGTGGGTCAGTCCTCTGAAGATTTCCCAACTTCTGGGCCTTTGGTCCCTGGCCCTGAGAGAAGATCGTTTTCCTGTAGAATTGGAGGCTTTCTTAGTTGGAAATCTGATATATTAAACTATCTTCCTGGGAGTATTCTCTATTCCTTTGGAAGAATTATAGTATATTAGACCAAGAAGGAATCTTGGAAATCATCTAATCTCATTTAATAGATCAATAAAGTAAGACTTAAAGAGATCAATTGACTATTTCAAGTTTATACAGTTAAGGGTAGAAGGAGATTTTGAACTCCAACCTTTTTTTCTTCCTAGTTACAATGATGTGGTCAGAAATCATATATGTCCTCCCTCTTTCTGGTAGATAGTGACCTAAAGGGCTTGGTTCAACTTAGGAATGATTTATTTCCTAGGGGAACTTTTCTGGCAGGGCAAATCAAGATTGGGCATGCCTTCTTAAGTCTGAAATGTTCTGAAAAGGTGCTCCAAGTCACTATTGATCAGAGAAATGCAAATTAAGACAACTCTGAGATACCACTATACACCTGTCAGATTGGCTAAAATGACAGGAAATGATAATGATAACTGTTGGAGGGGATGTGGGAAAACTGGGACACTGGTACATTGTTGGTGGAACTGTGAACGGATCCAACCATTCTGGAGAGCAATTTGGAGCTATGCTCAAAAAGTTATCAGACTGTGCATACCCTTTGACCCAGCAGTGTTTCTACTGGGCCTATATCCCAAAGAGATTTTAAAGGAGGGAAAGGGACCCACATGTGCAAAAATGTTTGTGGCAGCCCTTTTAGTAGTGGCAAGAAACTGGAAATTGAAAAGATGCCCATCAATTGGAGAATGGCTGAATAAATTATGGTATATGAATGTTTTGGAATATTATTGTTCTGTAAGAAATGACCAACAGGAGGATTTCAGAGAGGCCTGGAGAGACTTGCATGAACTGATGCTGAGTGAAATCAGCAGAACCAGGAGAACATTATACACAGCAACAAGACTATACGATGATCAATTTTGATAGACATGGTTCTTTTCAACAATGATGTGATTCAAACCAGTTGTTCTGCGATGAAGATAGTCATATACATCCAGAGAGAGGCCTGTGGGAACTGAGAGTGAACTACAACACAGCATTTTAAAGCTTTCTGTGAATATTTCCATGCATTTTGTTTTCCTTCTTAGGCTGTTTTTTGTCTTCTTCTCTTTCTAGATCTGATGTTTCTTGTGCAGTAAGATAATTGTATAGATATGTATACATGTATTGTATTTGTCATATAATTTATCCTATTTAGCATGTATTAGATTACCTGTCATCTAGGGGTGGGGGGTGGGGGGAAGGAGGGGAAAAGCTTGGGGAAAAAGTTTTTGCAAAGGTCAATGTTGAAAGGTCACTCATATGTTTTGTAAATAAAAAGCTTTATATATATATATAAAAGGAAGTAACTAGGAAAGCCATGATGTAAACCTAAGTTTGCTTATCCAGTGCCTGACTGGCACCTTGAAGTCGAGAGAGAGTTCACCTAAGGAGCTCTGCCTGGGTGTTGTACTTTGGGAAAGAAAATAAAAGAATGTATGCATCAAAAAAAGTCTGATATGTTCTTGGGGTTCAGTTATTCATTCATCCATTCAACAAATATTTATTTAGTACCTACTATGTTTCATGCACTGTACTAGTCACTCGGAATATAGAGACAAAAATGAAACAGTCCCTGTCCTTAAGGATCTAACTGAAGAAATTTAAAGGTTGGAACCTAAAAAATTTCATGGTTACTGGGCAAATAACCATTGTCTATTTTGTAATTAGAACTCCAGAGATTAAAATGAGGAGGAATGTGAAGTGTTAAGCATAAACCTACGGTAAGATCTCTGACAGCAAGATTCAAAGCTCTAGATTAGGAGAAAAAGTACAAATTAAAAATTGTCTGAAGACATGAGCTGAGCAGAGAAGGGAAAGACCTTGCTTTTTGTTCTAAAGAGCATTGTCTTTTTTGAGCTTAAGAAGTTTAATTAGGACTCTGATGATAAGACAACAATAAAAGGAATAAAAGCTTAAAAAAAACCCAAAAGGAAATACTTCTTCTTACTGATCCAAGGCAAAAGTTTAGCACTTTTTAAAGAGTGCTAGCAAGAAAAAACCTATATACTTTAAGCTAAAAGAGTTAATTCTCCTTTGAGGAAAGAACCAAAGAATTCAGTTAAGCCAGGAAGTAGAGAGAAAGAGAAACTCCATAACTTCTTATTTAGCAGAACAGTATTCAGATGAGAAGCAGTCAGTTGAGCAGTGTCTAGTCAAAACTACCTGACCAAAAGGGAGCAGAAATTGTGGGCTTAATACAATGATGTCAATAAAAGACACCAATGGTTCTACTGGATGTACAAGTAGCTCTTCTACATGGATGCCCTGGCAATGTGTTCCTTACATATGAACCCCTCAGACATGTTCCTTACAGCTGTTCACTCTTTCACTGATGTAATTTATCTTTATGGAAGAGTTTACCCCATGTTATGTTTAGTTGTTATTTTTCTCACAGTGATATTTTATTACTATGCCTATTCTTTGAGCCAATTGTGTCTTCTGGATGATTATTAAAAGTAAATACATTTGGGGGGAGCTCCTGAGCTACAGTTTTATATTTGAAGACCCACAAAGGATCTTGAGCCCAAAGTAGCCATTTTCAGGGGTAAGGGGAGGGCTGACTATGTGTTTGGATGTGTATACTACCAGATACTACCCTCAGAACCAGAGTTGTTTTTGTTTTTGTTTTTGTATTTTTAAGAGCTGCATCTGAGGCATGGGGACTGCTTGTGCAAGGTGTGGAGATCAGAGACAGGATGTTTTGAATGAGAATCAGCTGGAAGGCCACTTAGTTGTAACATAAAGTGCATGAAAGGGAACAATATGTAATAACCCCTAAAACTAGATTGTAAAGGACTCAAACAGCAGAATGGTTTGTATTATCTCAGATTCAAGTAACTTTAAATTTTTTTTTGGCAAGGCAATTGGGATTAAGTGACTTGCCCAGATTTGCACAAGCTAGTGAGTATAAAGTGTCCAAAGTTGGATTTGAACTCAGGTCCTCCTGATTCCAATGCCAGTGATCTATCCAAATCACTGTAGCCTTCTCAACAAGAAACTTCTTGAGAAGGATAGTAACATTGTCCTTGAGGAATATAAATATGGCAGGTATGTCATGTGATATTAATTCAAAAAGGGAAGCCAGGAGCAGGGAGACTAATGAGAAAATAGTCCAGGTGAGAGGCAATGAGGATCCAAACTAAGGTCATGATTGCTATGAAAGGATGGGAATGGATTTCCTTCTGGCTGAGTTATAAATGTCTATGTAGAGATCAGATGATATACTGGAACTAAAATTCATAGAATCCCACAAATTAAATCAAAAGTAACCTTATAGTTCATCTTAGTCTAACCTATTTTAAGTAATGATATATAAAAATAAAAATTTAAAATTTAAAAAATAAACCTGTTTATTTAAATGGAGACAAAAAAAGATGAAGTAGTTTTTTGGGAAACATCTTACGGCAAGCAGAACCTCCTAATTAGCAATGTGCTCTGTCTACTGTTCTCCAGATACACCTTTTAGATCTCTTCCTTTTTCATTGAGTTGGCAAAGTCCATACCATCATGGGGTCAAGGATAGGATGGATTCTTTCTTTTAGAAGAAATTTAGATTGCTTCCAGAGCCTCATCCAACACTATGCTTTCAATGGAAAATAAAGGACTCAAACACAAAGTTGCCTTTAAAAAATTCTCAGTTGTAGTTGGACTGACTTTAGGGACCATTTAGTCCAGTCCTCCTCCTTCATTTTATGAATGAGAAACAGAAATCCAAGTCATATAGGCAGTGAGTATCAGAGCTCAGTTCCTGTGACTCCAGTCTCAGAGAACTTAGTGTGTTGCCCCAAGTGTGATGTGGAAAGAACACTAACCTGGGAGTCAGAAAACCTGGTTTCCAGTCTCAGAACTGCCAAAAACTTGCTGGTTTTGGATACTTAATGCCTTCGATCCTCAGTTTCCTCATCTGTTCAAAGAATAGGGACTGAATAAAATGGGGTGGGGGCACTTAATTATTATAGACAAAGAATGGATATTCCAAGTCTGCCAAAATCTTGCTCAATGACGCAAAGTCATCATTAAGTATCTAATTTGTGAAGAACCTCTCTCACTGAGGGAACAGCCTCCTTCTTGCCCTATTAGCCACACTTATGGTTCCTCCACTTTCCATCTGTGGGTTAGATCTGTTGTCCTACCTGAGAAGCAGGGCTTTGGTGACCTTTAAAATCAATTGCAATGGTAAGTAGTCTGACTTCAGCCTCGGTGAGTGGAAAAGGGCTGACATTTTCCATTTGTGTCTCTTGGTGACATCACATTTCAAAGATGCTCATTTCAACCTGTGGCAAATAACAATAAAATGGGACATCCCAAATCTTCTCCTGCCAGGGTAAAGGGTAGAATTCAGAGTAGGAAAGGTCAGATGATTCTTTTTATCATCCCTTTTCAGCTACTCTCTGACAAGCCACTTATAACTAAGCCAAGAGACTTAGTGCTATTCAAAAAAAAAAAAGAATTTTCCCAATAAGAATGCACAGATACATGCAATCCTGAAACTGGAAAGGATGATGGCAAAGATCACATAGTCTGGCTCCTTCAACTCGTCCCATTTTATAGATGGGGAAACAGACAAAGAATATCACACAGTTGTAACCTGAGTCCCCAACCCACTGGAGTGGAACTCTCTCCTCATTAGGGAGATCATTTCCCCAAGCCTGCATGAGAGACAGGGTATAGCTGACAAGTCAGAGAGAAGAGAATCTCTTCATTGTCTGTGTATCTCTTGGTTCTTTTTGAACTCTGCAGTTGTGTCAAGTGCTTCTGGCTTCCATCTTTGAGAGAAAAAAATGGATGTTGCCAATCCCACTTCAGGTTGCTGAAGCTCCTTTCTACTCTGGAAAGACTCTGGGATAAAGCTGATATGAGAAGAGCTGGCAATCTCTATCACATCCCCCTCCCTACTTGCTACACTGGGAGAGACTTCAGGACATTTCTCCTGGGATCTAGGAGTCTCTCTCTTTGTTGAGCTAAGTTACCTGACTTCCAGTGAGCGAGGTTCTTCACTCTGTCTTGTCTGCATACTTTCTCAGATTTTTGTCCTGCTATCAACCTGGATAAATGAACTCCTTGGCTAATTTGCATTGTATGCTCAGTGTGTGTATGAAAGGCTTCAAGTGTTGGATTTAAAGTTTGCATCTTCCCTTCCTTATTAATGCATAGCAATCAGAAGTCTGGCTTGAAAATGGCAAATAATATATTTTTTGTTTTTGTTTTTGTTTTTTGATTGCTGAACTGTTTTTTTTTTATTTGCAAAGCATATGTATGGGTAATTCTTCAACATTAACCCTTACAAAGCTTTCTGTTACAAATTTTTCCCCCTACTCTCCACCCCTCCCCTACATGGCAGGAAGTCTACATGTTAATTATGTTAAAATACTTGAAGAATCAAATATATGTATACATATTTCCACACTTATCATTGTTGTGCAAGAAAAATCGTATCTAGAAGAAAGAAGAATCAGACAAAGGAAACACAATGCAAGCAAATATCAATCGAGAGCATGAAAATGTTATGTTGTGGTCCACATTTCACATCCCTCTCTCTGGGTATATATGGCTTTCTTCACTGAACAATTGGAAGTGGTTTGAAACATTTCATTGTTGAAGAGAGCCGAAAATGGCAAATAATATTAAGTGAACAAATAGATAAAATTCTAGCCTGACAACCCATTTCTCTGAGGAGAGCAAAATGACCAAACTTCTGGCACTTAATGTTCTGCTTCCCCTCCTGGCAGGAGCTAAAGTTTCTCTTGGAGAAGGAGGTTAGAGATCTGTTTTGCCTCTTCAAGCAACACCACTCTCACATGCTACTTATGTGGGAAAGCTTCATCACACAATTAACTAGTAAAAGAGCTGGAACTAGTGCCCAGAATTTTTGATTCCCAGTTTCAAGTGCCAGGTGAGGAAGTATGAAACACTTTATTGTTCCATCTCTCCTTCACCAGACCAAATGATTCTATCCAATAGCTAGCATTTATAAAAGCATTTATATTGTGTCTATTGTGTGCCAAATGTTTTGCTGGGAGATGAGTGTTATTAATGTCCCCATTTTACAGTTGAAGAAACTGAGGCACACAGAAATTAAGTAGCTTGCCCCAAATCACACAGCTAGTGAGTATCGGAGATCAAATTTGAAGTCAGGTCTTTCTGACTATGAATCTAGCACTCTATCCACAATGCCACCTGGATGCCTAATAATGTAATATTTACTAACATTTACATAACATTCCAAGGTTTGCAGTGCTTTACATATATCATTTTATTTAATCCTCACAAGAACCCTGTAAGGGAGGTGCTATTATTCTCTACATTTTACATATAAGGAAACTGAGGATGAAAAGCTAAGGACCACATAACTAGTAAGTACATGCCAGAGAATTTGAACTCCAAACCCAGGTCTCTCATCTCCTTAGGACCATATCTCCTCTCACAGTGTAATTAGGCACCTACCGTTGTAATAAGAATCATATGAGAAAATATACTTAAAAGTACTTTGCAAACCTTAAAGTAACATAAAAATGAACTACTATTATTGTTAGGCAGGTGGCACAAAGTGCCAGGTCTGAGTTCAAATGTAACCATAGGTACTTATTGTGTGACCCTGGGCACACATTTACCTTCTCATTTGTAAAATGAATTGAAGAAGGAAAAGGCAAATTACTTTAGTATCTTTGTCAAGAAAACCTCAGTGGGGTCACAATAAGTTGGACATTATTGAATAACAACAAAATGATTGTAGCTTATTCTAATCTTTTGGGTGGAGTTACTATTCTAATTTTTGTCTCATTTATTTTATCTTAGAGTTCTGATAAAAATGGTCCTGGGAAAGGTTGCTAGCCTACTATTATTCTATTAATAAATGCCCACCTTTTGTAATTGAACAAAAATTTTGGGGCATAAGCCTATTGTCTGTAAGCTCATCATTAAAAGCATCTTCAGCTTTAACAGCAGATTGACTAGACACATTCGTAAGAAAGGCTCTGTTTTTCTTTCATTCTCAGTGGAGATGGGTGTGAGAGAGAAAACAGATTTTTGTTAAATTAAAAATAAAATTTAATTTAGAAACTTTCATAGCAGATAGAATGACAGGGCCGATATGTATTTGTTGTCTTCCTGTGGTTTTAATTTCTTTTGCCTTTCATTATCTTGTACCAAACAAATAAGTTTTGAAGTGAGGGAAGAACACAATTTGAAGAGCATGGGCTTCCATATCATTTTTCTGCCAGCTTGTTACATTGGAGACCTCTTGACATAATGAGCTCCAAAATTCTTTCAACAGTTCAGAAAAAAGAAGAATCAGCAAGAAAGGAAAAAAACAATCCTTCCCCTCAAATCCCTTCCCCACTCCATCTTTCTCAGCTTGTCTGCTTTGGAGGAGCTTCTACCTGAATTAGTGGTTGACAACTTAGTAAAACCTATTTGAAACATAGTTTGAGTAATGGGAAGAGCCTTGGACTGGAATGAAGAGAGGAGATCTAACTCCATCTAGCCCTAACTCACTTATTTCACCACAATTGGCCTTCCTTTTCTTATCTAGTAAAAGGGTTGAGGGGTAGTGAGTAAATGTTCTCTAAGGCCCTCTTCAGCTCTAACACAGGCAGTGAAACAATAAAAATAGTGCTGTAATATGAGTTAGGAGAACTGGATTCAATTCCTTTCTTAGACATTGAAAGAAAGACTTTTCTTTCAAAGCTTTGATTTATTCTAAAAATTGAGATAATAATTCTTGCATTATTTAACTAATGGGGTTATTGTGAGGTAAGTGTTTTGTAAATCTTAAACCATTATTAATTGTTATATTATATATTATGACACATAAATATTATAACTATAAACTATTAATATTATATATTAATATATCACATCATCAGTGTTATAAAACATTGTATGTTATGAATTATATAACTAAGATTATCATTTATATATATTATATATAAAGAATTATACATAATAAAATCATATATATATATATTATGATTATCATCATTAACAGGCCATAACCATAAAGGTCAAAGTGACTTGTCCCTTGTAGAATCTACCCCAAAGATACAGCTTTTTGTTGTTGTTGTTGTTTTTGAGGCAATTGGGGTCAAGTGCCTTGCCCAGAGTCCAGATTTGAACTCAGGTCCTAACTTCAGGGCTGGTGAGATATAACTTTTCTATTCCAGGGTTTATTCTCATTGGTGATTTGTGTGTGCCTCAGTTTCTTCAACTGTAAAGTGGGGACATTAATACCACCTATCTCCCAGCAAAGCGTTTGGCACACAATAGACACAATATAAATGCTTTATTTTTATGAGTGCTAGCTATTGGATAGAATCATTTGGACTGGAGAAGGAGAGTTGAAACAAAAGAGATTTTGTTCCAGGCCACTATTTTTAGAAAGCTTTCAGAGTACTTGTAGTACTTCAACAGAGTAAAAGGCATGGAGCTTAACAACTAGTTAGAAAAAATAATTTGTTACAATTAGAAGCTAATGGATTGCCTGGGGTGAAGCCATTCTCCACTCTGCTTTAGTTTCTGTCTCAGGGTCTCATTCTCCCCCTCCCCTTTCCAGGGGGCATTATCTCACCCAATTTTCTCATCTCAGGAGCAAAAGTTCCTAATTCGGACCTTCTCCTCTTCCAAAGAGAAGCTAGATCAGAGAACCACTGTGGGAGCTTCTCAGAACCCCCTCCTCCCTTATGTTCCAGCTTCAGAGAATATTTTACATCCATTCTGCTCCAGGAGCACACAGGGTCTGATCACGCTGAAGGAAGGGGCTGCAACGGAAGCCGTTGTTTCCTGTCTCTGAACCTCAGCTGGTATCGTGCCCTGCAGAAATAGCAGCCATGACCATGGACACCCCAAAACGATTCCGATAGAACACAAGTCTGCAAGCTGTCCTGGACTACATGAGCTTGGAGCCCTCAAATTTCCTGGCATCCCACCAAGCCAGGCTGTTTCTTAGGATGGCATATTTCTTTCCACCAATGTTTGCCAACTACTGAGCTGGTTTTTCAAATTTCATGATAAATGACAATTTTTGAACAGCCCTTCCGAATTTTTTGGGGGGAGAATGAAGCAGTTGGGGATTTCCTCAGGGTCACACAGCTAACAAGAGTTAAGGGTCTGAGAAAGGATTTGAACTTGGGTTCCCCTGACTCCAGGGCTCTATCCACTGTGCCATTTTACTGCCCTTCCATTGTGGTTTGGATGCAAATCTTTATTGTTATCAAAGTGATTTCCCTTATTAAACCAGAGTCTTAACCTAGTGATTCTAACAGCTTCCCAGGTCTCCCTGCCGGCTCTCTATTTCCCTTTTAGTCTACTCTTCCCATTGATGATGTCCAAATAGTCATCCTAGTGGAGCTACACTACCCTACCCAACTCTTAGTCTCAGGGTTGTTTCTCCCGAGAAATAATTACCCCAAGCTCAAGATATTCAGTCGATCCATACTCCTAAACCCACAGCTTCTTAGCCTCTACCTTTAATAATACGTAAAAATACACAATTATCTCAGAGCAAAGGCATTTAATGTGTGGAATAGTAGGTATAAAACATTCTTCTTATAAACATGAGGTGCTTTTTCTCACAAATATATACAACATCAATGTATTGAATATGATATTAGAGAAGTACACAGTTACGGAAGCCAATAGGACTCATACCTCCAATGCTAAAAGATCTCCTTTCTCTTGATATGTTCTCATACTTTTCTTCCTAATCATAGCATTTCTGCTAGTTGCTTTTATAACTGTTTTTTTCTTGACAATGTCCAAGTTTTTTGGACCAGCCTCCTGCCTCAACAGCCTCCCTGGAATGAAAATCTTGTTCTTTAAAGGCCAATTAATCAATCAAAAGACATTTAAAAAGTACTTATTATGTGCCTGGTTCTGTGCTAAACTCTAGTCAAATGGTGAGTCTTTTTATATTTTCAAGAAATTTGATTAAAACATTTTTATACTAAAGAGTAAATTTGCTAAAAGAATACATTGTTATTTATGTATTTGACTAAGACTTTAACAGTTTATTGTCACCTACCTGTTTCTAATATTCTATAATTTCATTAGTACTTCTGTGCCACTTGCTATTTTATCAACTGAGCTGGGAGGAAATCAAATTATTAAAGTTTCTCTAATCAATCTCCTTTTGCACCCCTCTTTCCCCCTCCTTCACACAGTGCTCATCATTCCATTCTAATACTCAAAAAAAAAAGTATGGCTTCCTATTCCACCTATAACGAGAGGTTCCTTTTCTGTGTCAATTTACTGTTCATGGGGCACTTTCATTTCAACAGTATTGGAAGGAAAGTAGGTACAGGTATTATTAACACTCTTGCTTTGTAGATGAGTCTACTGATATTCAGCAAGATAGAAGACACCCCATCCTTCATTCAAGTTTTCTACCCCAGAGTCATTCAATTCTTCCTTATTCCTCACTTCTACTCTCCAATTCTCAATAAGTTGCCAGGTTTCCAAACGCTCCAGAGGTGTTTAACAATTGTTTTTCTGCAAAATAAATAAAAATTTAAAATGTCCAGCTAATTTTAAAGTTTAATCTTTAACATTAATATTGCTTGCTTAAGTCTAGACAATAAATGACACATTAAATTAAGCCCTGTTATGTAGCATTTGCCAATTTGGAGGTATAAATGCACCTCAAAGACATAAGCTTTTTCAGATTAGGGAGATTACTTCATCCTTGTCTTATATATTTCATATCTTTTGATACAAATACTAGACCCACATAAATGCTCAAAATTTTGTAGTCATCTATCAGTCGAATTTTTTGATGAACATTTATTAAGCGCTTATTGTGTGCCAGCCTCTGTGGTAGATAGTTGGTATACAAAGCCAAAAATAAAAACTTTGTCATCATGGAACTAACATTTTATCTTTCTATTTCTTCTATGATTTGTGCCAAGGGCACATGATTTGATTTGAGTCGTGACTCAAACAGTTAGGAAATGAAGTGATTTTGGGCAAAACCTGTGTGAGCTCAGGCTTTTCATCTGTGGTTTCTTCTTTTTTTTTCCCCACGATCTTCTGAAAGAAACTGGAGGAAGTCTATTTGACTGGGGCCATTATAAATTTGTTATCCAATTTTAAATGGGTCCTTATTGTACCAAACTAGTCCTTTTCTCCCTTATTGCTTTCCTTATCTCACTCAATACAGAAGCCATTCATTCCAAATATTTTCTTCCCTCCTCAAGCTCCCTCATTCCTCTTCTCCCTTCCCTCTCAGCTGAGAATCTTGCCTCTTAAAAATTAAGACTTCAATATGAATTTTCTCTTTTCTTAATTTCTTCATTTCAAACCCCTTTCACATCATCTCCTACTCTTTCCTTCTTTTTTCCCAGTTTCTATCAGGGATGATCCTTCTCTACCTCTACATGTGCGTTTCAAGTAATCCATCCAGTAGATTACCTCTTCAACCAGCACCACTTCCTATAGCCTTGCACCTCTTTCTTTCAGCTAGTTCCTTTCCTATTGCCTTCAAAATGCCCTTCTCCCTAATCCTTTAGAAACCTTCACTATACCCTAATGTCATTGTCCTACATCTTTCTCCCCATTCTCAGTCTACTCCTTTAAAAGGTTGTTTACATTCATCCGTTTTCTTTTCTCTTAGTCACTCTAACCTTTGCAATTTGGCTTCCAATCTCAAAACTCCAGTGAAATTTCTCTGTCCAAAATTTTGTTGTTCAGTTGTTTTAGTCATCTAACTTTTTGTGATTCTATTTGGGGTTTTCTTGGCAAATATTCCAGAGGGGTTTGCCATTTCCTTATTCTAATCTTATAACTCCATTGAAATTTCTTCTTCTAAAATTACTAATGATCTTTAAGTCACCAAATCTAGCAATATTTTCTCAGTCCTAATCATTTTTAATAAAGCTTTTTATTTTCAAAATATATGCATGGATAATTTGGCAACATTGACCCTTGCATAGCCTTGTGTTCCAAATTTTCCCCTTCTTCCCCCCCTTTCCCTCCCCTAGATGGCAAGCAATCTAATATATGTTAAACATGTTAAAATATATGTTAAATCCAATATGTGTAAACATATTTATACAATTCTCTTGTTACACAAGAAAAATCAGATCAAAAAAAGAAAGTAAATGAGTAAGAAAAAAAAAGTTTTTTAGTTGAGTCTCTAGGTCCTGTAAGTATACCATCATGTCATCTGCAAAGAGTGATAATTTGGTTTCTTCATTACCTACTCTAATTCCTTTAATCTCTTTTTCTTCTCTTATTGTCAAAGCTAACATTTCTAATGCAATATTGATAGTGGGCAGCCTTATTTCACTTCTGATCTTATTGGGAATGGTTCTAGTTTGTCCCCATTACATATGATGCTTGCTGATGGTTTTAAATAAATGCTACTGATCATTTTAAGGAAAAGCCCATTTATTCTTATATTCTCTAGTGTTTTTGATAGAAATGGGTGTTGGATTTTATCAAATGCTTTTTCTGTATCTATTGAGATAATCATATGATTTTTGTTAGTTTGGTTATTGATATAGTTGATTATGCTAATAGTTCTCCTAATACTGAACAAGCCCTGCATTCCTGGTATAAATCCTACTTGGTCATAGTGTATTATCCTGGGGATGACTTTCTGTAATCTTGTTGCTAATATTTTATGTAAGATTTTTGCATCAATATTCCTTAGGGAAATTGATCTATAATTTTCTTTTTCTGTTTTCACCCTACCTGGTTTAGCTATCAGCACCATATCTGTGTCATGAAAGGAATTTGGTAGGATTCCTTCTTTCCCTATTTTTTCAAATACTTTATATAGTATTGGAATAAACTGTTCTTTGAATGTTTGGTAGAATTCACATGTAAATCCAACTGGCCCTGGAGATTTTTTCTCAGGGAGTTGATTAATAGCATGTTCTATTTCTTTCTGTAAAATGGGGCTATTTAAATAATTAATTTCCTATTCTGTTAACCTGGGCAATCTATATTTTTGTAGATATACCTCCATTTCATTTAGATTATCAAATTTATTGGCATATAGTTGGGCAAAGTAACTCCTAAATATTGCTCTAATTTCCTCTTCATTGGTGGAAAGTTCTCCCTTTTCATTTTTAAGACTAACAATTTGATTTTCTTCTTTCCTTTTTATAATCAAATTAACTAAAGGTTTATCTATTTTCTTGTTTTTTTCATAAAACCAACTCTTAGTTTTATTTATTAATTCAATAGTTTTCTTATTTTCAGTTTTATTAATCTCCCCTTTTATTTCTAGAATTTCCAATTTGGTATTTAATTGAGGGTTTTTACTTTGTTCTTTTTCTAGTTTTTTAAATAGTAAGCCCAATTCATTGATCTTCTTTTTCTCTATTTTATGCAAGCAAGCATCTAGAGATATAAAATTTGCTCTTATAACCACTGTGGCTGCATCCCACAAATTTTGGTATGATGTCTCATTATTGCCATTTTCTTGTATGAAATTGTTTATTGTGTCTGTGATTTGCTGTTTCACCCATTCATTCTTTAGGATTAGATTATTTAATTTCCAATTAACTTTTGATCTATTTTCTCCTGGCCTTATATTGCATATGATTTTTATTGCATCATGATCTGAAAAAAATGCATTTACTATTTCTGCATTTGGTTTTGAAGTTTTTATGCCCTAATACATGGTCAGTTTTTGTATAAGTTCCAGGAACTGCTGAGAAAAAAGTAAACTACTTTCTGTTTCCATTCAATTTTCTCCAAAGATGTATCATACCTAATTTTTCTAACATTTTGTTTACCTCCTTAACTTCTTTCTTATTTATTTTTTGGTTTGATTTATCTAGTTCTGAGAGAGCAAGGTTGAGATCCCTCACTAATATAGTTTTGCTGTCTATTTCTTCTTGCATCTCTCTTAACTTCTCCTCCAGGAATTTGGATGCTATAATACCACTTGGTGCATATATGTTTAGTATTGACATTGCTTCATTATCTATGGTACCCTTTAGGAAAATATAGTTTCCTTCCTTATCTCTTTTAATTAGATCTATTTTTGCTTTTACTTGATCTGAGATCAGGATTGCTACCTCTACTTTTTTTTTGCTTCACATGAAGCATAATAGATTCCCCTCCAGCCCTTTACCTTCCCTTTGTATGTATCACTATGCTTTAAATGTGTTTCATGTAAACACCATATTGTAAGATTCTGGCTTTTAATCCAGTCTGTTATCCACTTCTGTTTTATGGGAAAGTTCAACCCATTCACATTTACAGTTAAAATAACTAATCCTGTATTTCCTACCATCTTATTTACCCTGTTATGTTTTCCCTTTCATTTTCCCTTCTCTGCTCCCTAGTATTTTGCTTTTGATGACCAGCTCTCTCAACCAGCCCTTCCTCTTTAGATCCCCTCCCCCTTTTTTACACCTTTTCCCTAATACTTCTGTTTTCCCTTCTATTTGTCTTTCCCTCTCTTTTCCCCTTTTCCTCCCACTTCCCTATAAGGTGAGACAAGTTTCTCTGTGAAACCAAATATGTCTGATATTCTCTCTTTGAGCCAAATCTGATGAGAGTAAGATTCACACAATGCTCATTGCCCTCTCTTCTTTCCCTCAATTATAATAGGTCTTCTTTGCCTCTTTGTGAGATTTAATTTCCCTTATTTTACCTCCTTTTCCCTCTTTTTCCAGTATAATTCCCTTTCCATCTCTAGTTTCTTTTTCATATTATCATAATAAAATCAAATTATCCCCACACTCTCTAAGTATACCCATAACAGAAATATAGTTCTTAAGAGTTCTTTCCTTTTTACCTTTTTATGTTTCTCTTGAGTTCTGTGTTTGGAGATCAATTTTTTTGTTCAGTTATGGTCTTTTCATTAGAAATAAGTAAAATTCACCTATATCATTGATTTTTCCATCTTCTTCCCTGAAAAATAATGCTCATTTTAGCTGGATAGCTTATGCTTGCCTATAATCCAAGTTCCCTAGCCTTTCGGAATATCAGATCCCAATTCCTTCCATCATTTAAGGTGGAAGCTGCTAGGTCCTCGGTAATCCTAATTGCGGCTCCTTGGTATTTTAATTGTTTCTTTCTGGCTGCGTTCAGTATCTTTTCCTTGGTGTGTTAGTTCTGAAATTTAGCCACAATATTCCTTGGGGATTTAATTTTGGGGTTTCTTTAAGGAGGTGATCTTTGAATTCTTTCAATGGCTATTTTACTTTCTGATTCTAAGATATCAGGGCAGTTTTCCTTTATGATTTCCTGTAAGATAATGTCTATGTTCTTTTTTTCATCATGGCTTTCAGGAGGTCCAATAATCCTCAGATTGTCTCTCCTAGATCTATTTTTCAGGTCAGTTTTTCCTAGGAGATATTTCATATTTTCTTCTATTTTCATTTGTTTTTGTTTGATTCTTGAAGTTTTATTGAAACATTCACTTCCATTTGTTCAATTCTAATTTTTAGTGAATTATTTTCTTCAGTTACCTTTTAGCTCCTTTTGTAATAGACCAATTGAATTGTTTTAATTGCATTTTTTTCCATTTCACAAATTTTGTTTTTCAGTGAATTGGTGTCTTTTTCATATGTATTTTGTAGATTTTGTTCCTTCTTGCAATGATCTTATTTCCTTTCCCCATTTTTCTTCTAGCTCTCTTTTAAGATCCTTTATGCAATCTTCCAAGAAAGCCTTGTGAAATGGGGACCAGATCATGTCTCCCATTGCAGCTTCCTCTGGACTTGGTTTACTTTTACGAACCTCAGGATTCGAGGTCTGTTCTCTCTCTCTCCATAAAAGCTATCTATGGTGAGATTTCTCTTTTGGTTTTTATTCATTTTAAGGCTTAAGGTCTGTTTAAAGAAAAGGAGTGACAGCTGCTTTAATTTTCCCTGGGGCAATTCTGTTGGTTGATTTCCATTGCTGGGTAATCAGGACTAGATCCAGGGTTCTTCTTGGGCTCAGTGTTTTACAATTTGCCTCTTGTAGCAAATCTGCCAAAGCACCTGCTTGCAACCAGGACAGAGTAGCCTCAAAGGCTCACAGAAAATTCCCAGGTGCATGGAAGCTGCCATGCTCTGACTCCCAGCCCAATTCCTTGCCTGGTCTCCCTATGCTATAATTTGGACTTGGCAGACTGTCCCCCTGCCTGTTTGAAACAGACCTTGTCTGAGGTTCTTCCAAGGTAACTTCTTCTGGGAATGTGTTGTACTCCAGATATTTGGGGGAGCTTTGACTTCAAAATCAGTTGAGAGACTTAATTTGTTTTTGGTTTGAGAGAAGGTCAGAAGAAGTCACAGAGAGTCATATCTGCTCCACACCATCTTCAGTCCTAATCCTTTTTGACCTATTGTATTTGACCTTCTTCTGCTGGATCCTCTCTCCTCTCTTTTTGGGACATTCTTCTATCCTGCATTGCAAGAATCCAGAAGAGGGTCTAATGTGCAATGAAACTCGAATGATAGATTGGAAAGTTAGATTAAGCTTCTTAACTGTATGATCAATCCATCTTAGTTTATTTTTCTGGCTCCTCATCCACATCATGCCCCTCAACTTCAGGTGTTCCTAAGGTGTCTATTATAGGGCTCTTTCTCTTCTTCCTCTCTATTTTTCCTCTTGGTAAGCTCATAAGCTTTCAGAAGTTTAACTATAATTTCTGTATAGTTGCTTCCAGATCTATCTATATTTATCTATATCTATCTCTATCTCTTATCTCTCTCTCTCTCTCTCTCTCTCTCTCTCTCTCTCTTTCTCTCTCTCTCTTTCTCTATCTATATCCATATCTTTTCTCACATTCCCGGTCTCTCTCTTCTGAGTTTTAATTTACATTACCAAACGCCTATTAGATATTCAAATTGTCCTGGATAGGTCATGAATTTAACATATCCAAATCTGAAGATTCTTTCTCCCTGAATATTTTCCTCTTCCAAAATTCCTTATTTGTTTTGAAGACTGAAATATTCTTCTGGTTTCCCAAGTTCATAACCTTGACATTATCTTGGTCTCTTTGCTCTGCCTTAATCTTTTTCAACTTTCATAGCATCTCTTCCTCTCACACATCAACCTTCATTAACTCTCACCTAGATCATTCCAAAAACTTCCTATTTGGTCCTTCTGACTTAAATTTCTCCCCATTCCAATACATCTTATATACTGTTGCCAAAGTAATTTTCTTTAATTCAGATCTGTTCATGTGATTCCCCCAATTAATCAACTTTAGTGAATTCCTCTTGCCTCTGGTTTAAATATATTGCATTGCTTTAGCTTTTGGAATCCTTCAAAACTTGGTCCCAATCTGTATCATTGAACACAATTTTCTCTTCTGTCTTCTGCATTCCATTGGCCTTTCATGTGATATTCCTTTTCCAGTCTCCATGACGTGGCATCCTTCTCTGTACAAACCTGGAACGCCTCCTTTTTTCCCTCTGCCTCATAGAGATCCTCTCTTTAAGAGGCAACTCCTGTGCCATTTTCTCTATGGAAATTTTGCTGATTCCTTCAAGGGCTATCTTTCTCTTTTTCCAATCACTATTTGTTTAATTACATCATACATATTTATATTCATTAAATTTAATATTTATGTCATATATCTTTTTCTATATAAATGTCACTATTAGAAGTTAAGTTCTTTGGATGTAGGAATTGTTCCTTCTTTCTATCTATTATAAGCACATAGTTTTCCTCCAATCTTTCTTTCTCCAATCACCATGTGTTTAATTACATTGTACCTATTTATATTTATTAAATTTAATATTTATGTCATATATCTTTTTCTATATAAATGTCTCCACTATTAAAAGTTAAGTTCTTTGGATGTAGGAATTGTTTCCTTCTTTCTATCTATTGTGTTATTGTACTGTTGTACATAATATAGTACATGATGCATAATAGGCCTTTAATTGATCTGTAAAATAGAACAATTTAATTACTTCAAGGGTTTGGGGGGAAAAAGTACTTTGTAAATATGAAAGTACTATCTATCAACTTGGACTATTCCTTTTTCCTACAAAACTGAGTTTTCTGGATGTTGTTGTACATCCCATTGTTGCGACTCAGCTTCTATTTTCCCAAACAACACAATTAAACCATTCAAACTGTTCTAGCACAGCACATAATTAGCTTTCCATTTCTCTGATCCTAAACTGGAAACATTATTTCCTGTCTGCATTTAATCACGTTAGTGTTCTTTATAGCATAATACAATTTCATTCATAAAATGAAATCTCATTTGCAAGAAAGCTAAGAATTACTGAGTTTTGAAAATATCAATAATTCCCAAGGAGTGTTCTACCAAAGGTAACTCTCATCTTTTTGTATATGTGTATGCTGTTTGAGTCTATTTTCAACCAACTTTTTGTTCATTTTCTCTTTTCTCTAACTGGGTAAATTAGAATAATAACATTTTGGACTTGGAAAGAATCTCAGAGTCTCCAAAACATACTCCTCCTTTTCTTTTTTTTTAACAGTTTAGTAAACTAAAGCTCAAAATGGTGGGGGGGAAACTTGCCCAAGATCACATATGAAGTGATTGGCAAAGAGAAGATATTAACATGGGGCTGCTGACTCTTGGTTTGGTGATATTTAATTTTTTATGGTCAACCAAAAGCAGGGCTTGCTGTTTTGCAAACCTTTGTGCATTATGTAAACAGAAAAATAAATATTATTATTAGTCTGTCTTGAATCTCTTTTTCATCTTTCAAAGCCAAATTTAGGTGCTGCTTCCTTCAAAAAGCCTCTTCCAATATACCCAGTCAACAAAAATCTTTCTTCCCTTTGGACTCCCAAATTATTTATTGTTTATATTTACTTATTATCATTAGATACTTCCCAATTCAAGACACTGCATATTTTCTTTTCAAGTGTCTTTCTAACTAGTCCACAAACAGTCTGAGGATATTTTGTACCTTAATCTTTCATTTTATCCTCAATGCCCATAAGATCAGAGTCTTGTACATAATAGGTATTCAATAAATGTTAGTTGATTGATTAATTAATTTACTAAAAATGGTGCCAGATGGATGAGTATTGACCTAGTCTAAAGATAACAGCTATTGACATAGGTGAGTATTCACCATTGTAGTCTGTAAAATAATAAAAGTCTTGTTGTTGGAAATGAAAGTGTTATTAAAAACAAAAAAAGGACAAAAGAAGAGAGAGACAGAGACAAAGAGAGAGACAGAGAGTGAGAGAGAGACAGAGAGAGAGGGAGAGAGAGAGACAGAAAGAGAGGGAGAGAGACAATGAGAGACAGAGAGGGAGAGAGAGAGACAGAGACAGAGAGAGATACAGAGAGAAAGAGAGAGAGAGAGAAGAAAGAGAGAGAGAGATAGAGAGAGAGAGAGAGAGAGAGAGAGAGAGAGAGGAAGAGAGAGACACAGAGAGAGAGAGTGTGTGTGTGTGAGAGAGAGATCTTTGTTCAAAGATTTTCACAGTAGCATTATATTTGTAAGAAGGAGCTGACATGATTTCTCCCACTTACAATGTGCCAAGCACTATGCTAGTCACAACCACCTTGGGAGGTAGCTGCTATTATGATCATGCTTTATTTTACAGCTAAGGTAACTGAGGCAGGCAGATTAAGTGACTTATCCAAGAACATGCAGCTAGTGAGATCATATATGAACACAGTTCTTCCTATTCTAGGGCCAATGCTCTGTTCATGATAGCATCACCTCGCTGCCAGTGTATTACTCATCATAGGATGAAGATGCTATTGATTAACTATGTATTTGGACCTGGAATGCTTCCAAAAGACACTGATGAGGGAGGGGATAGCTCTTGGTCATCTTTTTATGTATTCTGTCTGCTCTGTTTTGGTGGGTGATGATGCTGTAAGGGAGCATTACATGTGGTCCATGTTCTTTGTCTCTTTCCATTTCTTTTTTCCTATTTTTTTTTAGGGGAAAGAGATTGGAGAAGGCTATGACCCTGTGAACTTGGAAAGTTTATTCATTCTATAAACATTTGTTAAGCATCTATTATATGTCAGGCACTATGCTAAACAATGGAGATTTGAAGAAAAGAAAAAAACCTGAGTCTTGGATTTCTAGAATAGGGAAAACAATATGAAAACAATTATGTACAAATCATACATATATGTTTATATGTATGTGTGTACCTGTATATATATAGAGAGAAACAAACACATATAACTTGTATTAATATACATGTATATGCATATATACATGTGTGTATGCAGGTGTATTCCTTTGTCTATGTGCATATACATTTGTACATATATACTTGAATAGTACAAATTCATGTGTTATATATAGTCAATTGGAGGTAATTAATTGAAGGCACTAATGTTAAAGGGATCAAAAAATACTTCTTGTAGAAGATGGAATTTTAGCTGGGACCTGAAGCAAGGGAGGAAGAAAGCCAGAAGACAGAGATAATGACTAAAAGAATTCCAGACATGGAGACAATCGGTGAAAACACAGAGCTGGGAGAACTCTATGTGAAAAATAGGAAGGAGACCAGTGTCACTGGAGTTTTTTGATGGGGTGAGGGAAGAGTGAGGCATAAAAAGACTAGAAAAGAAGGAGGGGCTGGGTTATGAAAAGTTTTAAATATAAAGTTGGGAGAGGAAGCCACCAGAGACCAGGAGCTGAAATCCATAATGGAGTTTTCCAAAAACAAAACAATGAGGAGTGAAGTCCTGAGCAATCTGACCCGTCAAGGTCATTCTTATAGCAGCGGAGATGAGAACTCATTCATCCATTGGTTATTTTGCATTTGGAAGTGAATTTGGCTGGACAAATGTGTTCAATTTGAACATACTATCCCAAGGATCTGAAGGTATATAGGGGAGAGAGTGATCCTCGGTACTGAGGGGAAATGTTTGTTCTGTTATATATGTCTCAGGAGATAGCCTTTTATAAAAATTAATTGATATTAACTGGTTAAATAGTACTGAAGCATTAATCATGGGTAATTAAGATTGAAGGGCACACTTTAGGAATGGAATATCATTATAAACTGAAAGCATTAGAGGAAGCTAATCCATAACTCCTTAGAGTTATCCTAGGACCCTGGGGAATTATAGTGGACCTCAATGTGGGAGAATAAGTCTAGAAGATCATTCTAGAGGTAATTATAGAAACAACTAGAACATTCAACTACATAGCTATGATTAAACAAGTTGTACATTCATAAATGGAATACTATGATACAATTAAGATAGGCAAATATGAAAGAAGACAGAGACATCTGGAAAGAACTTTATGAAATGATACTAAATGGGAACCTTCCACCCCAGAGGGATAGCATGCATACTATGATCATATAAGAGGAAAATAACAAAAATAAATGGAAAAAAACAAGACAGAGATAGAAAGAAAAATTATTCTGTTACTTCATTCAGTGAAATGAATTAATTAAAATGTAAATTGTTAACTAAACAAGTTTAGTCAGCTGTATTGACACACAATATTGTTTTAAAGCAAATATATAGTCCAACCCTACAACCTGTTAGAACTGTTCACTATTTATTCTCAACTGGTGTCCGTGACATCTATTTCAATTTTTGGCTGGTCAGCTCAATTGGGGAGATTTCCTCAAGGATAACTTTTTTAAGAGTTTTTCTTCAGTATGTTTGGCCATAGAAACAGCAGATTCTGTCACCTGTTAAGGAAAAGCTCTCTAGTTTCCTCTGCTGTCTAGCAACACTCTTCACCAAGTAGCCTCTGCCATTCCTGAAGATGATTGCTTTTGACTATTTGTTATCTTGTCACTTAGCCTCATCTGATAGAAGGAGAACAAGATACAGATTTGCCTACAACAAATAAGCAAGAATCCATTGGGTGATTTTCCAGCACATTTCTGCCTTTCCCCTCTTCCTACTCAGGGAGCCCTGTGAATTTCTAATATGCATCCAGACACTTATCCTGGAGACAGCCAAGTTTCCGTTAATTAGCCAGTTGTGAAATGTTGTAAGACAGAGACTATCAATTGTTCTGAAAGGACTTTACCCTCCTGGCAGAAAGAAAAAATGAGGCAGTTGACAGCTTGTTATGACTGATCAGCATCTTCAGATTACAGGGAATCAGGCCCCAAATGAACGAGCCTTTCAAAACCCAGAGCCCCAAGGCACTGCACCAAAGCAGGAGGGAGGATGTGGAGAAAAATACATTTTCAATGAGACCCATCTATTCTGAGTCAGGCAGCTGGCCATGGAGAGGAGGGAGGGAGGGAGGGAGGGAGAGGCAAGAAAGATCATTTGAAACAAAACAGTGGTAATATTCAGGTCCTTTCACAGAACAAAACTGACAATTATAATCAAAACACACCTCAGAGTTTGTTTGAGGTTGGTAAGCAAGAGAAGAGCAGCAGATTGGATTCTTGTGATTTTTCTTAGAAAAAGGTTCTGTGTTCTTTAGCTCTTGATAGGAGTCCTAGGAGGTAGGGAGGTGAAAGAACGCTTGCCAAAGGTGACATGGATCTGTGGAGTCAATGGGAAGGATCCAGTTGGCTTTTTCTAATAATGGCCACATTTTACAAAGGAGAAACACTGAACAATTTGGGAGGCTATTTAAATAATGAGTGGCATTGGATAAGTCCACATGCAACCCACCTGTAGCTATTGTTCAGCTGAGCAGAGAAGCAATGCAGAAAATTGCCTCCCTTTTATGTAGGAGAAATGCTGAAATCAGATAGAAATAGGTTCAGTTAGAAATGTGGGATTTAATTGAATTTAGAGAGAGTCCCATAGTTTGGTGAAAACTTACCTTCTCAGCTCCTCCTTTCACCAACTCCAAATGTATCTAAAAAGACTTTTATTCTATTTTATCAGATGAACTCAATTCAACTGAAATTAAATTGTCCAAGAGAAAGATTGATATTCCTAAAGAAGAGATCTGCTCAACTCTCCCCAGCTTCAGTACTTCCCTATCAGTTCTCTCTAGGATGAAATACAAACTTCTCCAGCATTTGAAGTCTATTACAATCTGGCTCCAACCTGTCTTTCCAGACTGACTTAGTAGCACTCTCCTATCCCACACTCTATATTCTTGCTAAACTTGTCTGCCTGCTGTTGTTAATCTTGTCTATGGTGTTGTTGCTCAATTCTGTGAATTTGCATAGGCTGCCCCCCCCATTTATAGAATTATCTCCTTCCTCACCCCTAACTCCCTTCAAGATTCAGCTCAGTTGTCCTGTGATACTAGGCCATTTTCCTCCTCCTAAAATTATTTTTTACTCACCTTGTGAGACAATGTGGTATAGTAGAGAAAGAACCCATCTCAGCCAGGAATCTGAGTTCAAGTTCTGACTCAGATACATGTCAACTGTGGGAGCCTGGCTATTTCACATTTTTTCTCCATGCTCTGGACAGCTCCCTGAGACTATAGGTTTGCAGAGAAGTAACTGATCTGCCTTGGCTGAGATTCCCAGATTCTTTAGTACCTCTTCTTGTAAAATGTAGCTGTTATTAAGAAGAGCCAACTGGATCCTTCCACTAAAACCACAGATCCATGCCCCTCTTTGTTAGACCCCTTTCACTTTCTGATACCCCAGGAGTTCTTTATGTCAGTGAAATCCTATGGACAGACCTTTGTCTTACTTGTTGTGGGTTTGTATACACAATGCCTGGCACAAAGGAAAGATTTAATAAATTCTTTCTCATTTATTTATTTTATCCATCTGGATACCCATTGTGTGCCCCAAAAGAATATAAATTCTTTGAGGGTGGAGACTATTTTATGTTTGTCTTCTTATTCCCAATACTTAGCACTGAACCCATTATTTGCAATAAAATAATAATAAACAATAGATGTTTAATAATTGCTTGAGGACTTGAATAGAAGTTTACTTAATAAGGTAGCAATAAAGATAGAACTTAGCTTCAAGGCATCTGTCAGGGTTTAAGATCTTTTTTTTTTCACTTGGGTGCTCAGACTTTCTAGGTTCTAATTCAAGGGAGGATGCCTCATTTATTTAGGAATTCTGTAATTCCATCTTCTTGTGAATTACAATGCCTCTGGACAGAAGGAACTCAAATTGATTTCATTGGAAAATTTGTGGAGAGAGGTAGAAGGGACCTATTCCAAGTGGCAGGGTACCTCTCTGGGGGTACTTATTACTTCCTTTTTGGTTGCTTGATAAGGTAACTTAAATCTTCCAGTCATGGGTAGCAAGTGAAACTTTAGGGTAGCACTTGATGCTACTGATTCTCATTTTGAAGTGATAATTTTCTAGGTCCCATTGCCCAAAAGCAATGTAGCAGTTATTAGAATGGCACTTAAGGGGATTGGAGAGTACTAATAATGACTCTATGAGCTATACTGCCTAGTTGTTCCTCCATACATTGATATATAAATACAATTTTGGTAATTATTAAAATTTTTGATCAGTGACCAAATCTTCTTTGCCATGGGACAGGCTAAGATGGGGAGGGTTGGATCTTGGGAAGAATTTGAAGAGGCCCTCAGTAATTACTCAATAAATTCCAGTGGCTCCTATTACCTCCATCCCTTTATCTCCTTTCCAGTTTTCTTATACTTTATTCCCTTGCACATGCTGTGAAACAACCATGATGGTCTTCTTTCTATTCCTCACACACAATAGTCCTTATTCCACATCTGTGCCTTGCACTGTGCTCCACGCCTGAAAGGCTGTCCCTCTTCACTTGCAATTCTTGGTTCTTTTTGATTCCCTTCAGAGGCTGAGTATCTCCAGTGTTTAGTAGTGTGTCTGGCACATAATAAAGTGCTTAATAATTGCTGGTCACCAACTGACAGATTCACCCACTGGCTCTCACCGTCGTACCCCTTGCAATTTCTGATTCAACAATGCAGGATACCAGTCCTATGCAACATTATCCAGTCCCTCCAGGCAAGGAGACTGATATAAAAGTCTTTCTTTCAGTAGGGGATGGTGTTCATTGGTTTAGAGATTACCTGTTCTAGAGTCAGGAAAACTCATCTTCAAGAGTCCAAATTTGACCATAGGCACTAATTAGCTATGTGATCCTGGGCAAGTCACTTCTTCCTGTTTGCCTCAGTTTCTCACTTGTAAAATGATCTAAAGAAGGAAATGGCAAACCATTCCAATATCTCTGCCAAGAAAACTCCGAATGGGATCAGAAAAGTTGCACTGGATGGAAAAACAGTAACAGTAGCAGCTGTGTAGCAGCAGTAACAACAGTAGCATCCACAGGCAAGCTATGGCCAACCCAGAACTTCAACTCGACTCTTCTGCCTCCAAATTCAATACTCTTTCCACTATGGACAATAGCAAGACAGGGATGGGGTAGACCAAGAAGAGCTTTTGTGGTGCTCCTCCCCTCAGGAATGGACGTAGGCTTGGCCATTTTCTCTCTGGACATGTTCTTTAAAGGAGAGATAGAAAAGCCATTTGTGTAGTTGTTTTTAGTTGCTTTTTTGTTTGAAGATGCTGGGATGGATAAAATGACGTCTCCAGCTTGTTTCTCAGCTTTAAAATAGATATAACTGGTTTTTAATGATCTCCCTTCACCAGGATTGAAATCTCTCCTCCTTCCCAATGACAGTAAAAACAGTCAAAAAACAAGACAGATCCTCCTGGCCATTAACTGTTCTACCAATCTATTTTGCCTTCCTGTCTATAATCGCCTGTGGAAGAAGGCTGGCTGACCTGTCAGTTACATGCCAGAAAGGCACTTATCAACCAATGGCCCCTACCTTTCCTTCAGACTTATAACACATGAAAAATACTTAGTCTTGTAGAGAGAGAGAGCTCTCTGTGAATTCTCTTTACATGAGAAAGGGTAGGGAGTAAGAGTTTCTGATGTTTGAAACTTCCCCAGTTCCCAAACAGGAGCTTTTGCTTATGAAGAGGTCCAGCTCTCTGGAAAATCCAAATTACTCTTGTGCATTTCAACATTTCATCTCCCCACTTATCAACTCGCATTGACTGCCCTTCTGCAGCCCACTGGCACCCCCTGGAAGGCTCCCACTCAAGATTGGATCTTTCTGGATACACCCTCCCTCATTCCCCGACCTGTGTCTCATTTCTCAGAACCCTGCTCTGCATTATTGCACATTAATAAATGAAAACACTGGACTTGGAGTCAGAGGAGCTGCGGCCTCGTATTGTCTCTGCTGCTTCTTTCCTGGGTGATTTTGGACAAATAACTTACCATAGCTCAGTTTTCCCATCAGTAAAATGAAGAACTTGGACAAGTTGACTCTAAGACTTCTTCTGGCCCTAAGTTGTGATTTTAAGTCATTGATAACTAGCTGAGTAACTTTGAGCAAGTTGCTTAGCTTTGGGATTTTTTTGCCTATCAAACAAAAGTGCTGCAGTAGAATGACCTATAAGTTCTATTACACCTTTTTTATTGTTGTTGTTTTAAGACTCTTTCCCAGTTCCATTATTCTATAAGTCTATGGATCTCAAATAACACTCACATTTTAATAACTGCTGATTTTAATAATTGATCTAGTTGACTAATGTGAATTTCAAGGATTCCTTCAGGATCAAAAGGAGAAAAGAAATATTTCTCTCATGAAATTAGCTTTGCTTGCCCTCCCTGTTCCCTTTGGTAGGGAAAAAAACTGAAATTTATTTATTCATTCAACATTTAGTAAGTTAATACCTATAGTGTTTCAGACATTGGACTAGGCTATAGAGGAGATACAAGGGTAAATAAGACAATTCCTTCCCTTACAGAATTTAACAAAAATAGATCAATGAAAAGGCTGGATCCTTAAGAGACTTTTCTCTCTCCCAGGCCCTTCTAAGTTTCTCTAGCTTTGTCCTTCTGGCAATAGTGTTCCTTAGCCAATTCATTACTATGGGGACATGGAATATAGTTTATTCCTCTGCAGAGATACAGACAAGGGATAAATGAACAGATGGATTTCTGCTTAAAGAAGCCTTCTTCTGGCCTCTCAAGGATAAGTGTTCTTCTTTCCATCATTACCAGGCTCTGTAGTACATGGTGTTCTCTACTTTAAGAGCCACTCATCCTGTTGTTTGGCCTCCTTGGCTCACAGCTATAACAGTAACATCAAAGATGCTCCTAAATCCTGGCCAGAAATTAGGTATTCAGAGCCAGGAGCTGCTTAATTGAGAGAATAATTGTCAGAGAGTAGGGGCAGTAGGGAATACTCAAATCCATCCATACATTTAGACTCTGAATTTTTCCATTATGATCTCATGCTTTAAAACAGAAGATGCTGATTATCCAGAGTCTGGAGGAATAATTATAAGCTCTCAGTTCATGAGAAGGAATTAATGCTGGGCTACAAAAATTGGTTGGTATCACCCAGGTGCACCAGGGGCAAGTTGACAAAGTCCATAAGTGGGGAGTCAAGAAATCTAGGGGATTAGGTCTGTTAAGCACAAATTATCTGTTGTAAACAATTGAAATTTTACCTTTTGGAAATCATACAGTCCTAACCAAGTAGTGCTCATTGTGAGGATGCTGAATCATAGAGCTGTTGAAAACAGAACAAAAAAAGGAGTCGGGTGGGAGGTAGAGGATTTTCTCAGTGTTGTCCAATGAAGAAATAGCTAACACACTGTAGTCTAAAAATACTTTATCTTTAGAGAAAAGATTCATTTCCATGAACATTGCTATGTAACTCAAGCACTTTTGACATTGTACATAATCTTTGATCTTTGGACAACTATGCTATTGGTGTGGGATACTTGTTAGGTTTCTAAAATTATGAAATCACAGATCTCAGAGCAAAAAGGAATATCAGCAAATAATCTCACCATCATGCTCATTTTGTAGATAGTGCAGCCAAAGTCCAGAAAGCTAAAGTTCTAGTTAAAATTGAAGCCTCAGAGCTCTTGTCCCAGAGGCAGAATGTTATAATGGGATGAACACATTTACCTGCAGAAAACCTGAGTTTGAATCTAGGTTTTAAATCACTAGTTAGTTGACGATGGACAATTTGATTAACCTTTCTAAACCTCATTTCTTCATCTGTAATAATATTTGTATTCTGTATCTCATTGGACTTTTTGTGAGGAAAATATTGTGTAAGTCCCAAAGTATTATGTGAATAGTGTTATCATAAATTACTCAGAGGAAAATGTGTCACATAAATAGATACCCTGCCTCTCAAAATTCTTTGTATTTCTTCCCTTTTCTTGTTCTTTCTCTTCCTTCTCCTTCTCCTCTTTCTTTCCCCCTTTTCCTCTCCATCTTGTGTGACTTGGAGCTGGCATTGGTATCTATTAAGGGAGATGGAGCAGCTGAATGGTGGATGACAAATGATCTTGAAGAGAATGTCAAATTGGCCACATAGATCTATTAAAGAAAAACTCTTTGTAGGCCATGTATGAATGTTAAAGGTAAAAATGTGATTAGATTGGAGGAAGACAAAAGTTTGCTCCTTGGGTTTATTTTTGCATTTCTTTTCCCCCTTACCACTATCATTAAAAAAAAAGAATTTTAGAATTAAGAAACTAGAGGAATCTAGACGCCTTAAATCCCTTAGCAGTTTCTGGAAAAATATTCTTTAAAACATCTGTTCTCAAAGTATAGTCTACAAACCCCTGGGGGTATCTGGGAACCCTTTCGCAGGTCTGAGAGGTCAAAACTATTTTCATCATAATACTAAGATGCTATTTGCATATTAAAATATTCCTTCCTTTTCTAACTGCATAGCTGTATTAAGTTGCATTTTCTTCATCTATTTCAGCAAAACAATATATCACAACAGATTGAATGCAGACAAAGATATAAGCATCCAGCTGCCTTCTATTAAGCCAGACATCAAAGAGATTTGCAGAAAAATGTAAAACAATACCATGTGACTAATTTTTATGGAAAATAAAAGTTATTTTCATAAATTGTGTTACTTATATTAATGCGTATGGGATTTATTGTTATTTTTAAATGAATTAATAAATATTTTAAAGTTTATTCATTTTGATTTTCAATACAATAAATATTGATTAATATTATCCATGAAAACAAAAGTTTTCTTGAGTTTTTCAAGAGAGAAGAGGTCCTGAGACTAAAAAGTTTGAGAATTGATGTTCTAAAAGGATACTGTCTCGATATGGTTGTTATTGTTATTGTTGTTCAATAATGCCTGATGCTTCATGTCCCTATTTGAGGATTTCTAAACAAAGTATCTGGAGCAATTTGCCATTTTCTTCTCCACGTCGTTGTACAGTTGAGAAAACTGAAACAAACAGGTTTAAAGTGACTTTCTCAGCGTCACACTGCTAGTAAGTGTGACCTTACTAGCTTAATTGGAACTTCCACCTAGCTGTCCCACAGCTATGAATTAGCCATGACAAATTAAATAGCAAGTTATAGGGACTTTTTGATCCTAAGTCAGAAACTCCTGAAAGACCCTACTCCTGGTGACTAATAAATCAAAGTTTTATTTATTTATTTTAAAAGGCTGATTTAGCACAAACTAGTTATGGTTACTCTGGTCAAGCAACTTGACACCTTCAGCATAGAAACTTCTTTATTTCTTTATTTTTATTAAAGCTTTTTATTTGTATAACATATGTATGGGTAGTTCCCCAACATTGATCTTTACAAAGCTTTCCATTACAAATTTTACCCCCAGTCCCCTCCCCTCCCCTAGATGGCAGGAAGTCCACTACATGTTAATAATGTTAAAATGCTTGAGAAGTTAGCATAGAAACTTCTTTTGGAGAAAAAGTACCTATTTTAGTCAAAACCTGGAATAACACACCCTTAAAATGGCAGACCAATAAAAATGTCTCAGAGACCTTTTCCTCCCTTAGTTCATGAAAATGTGTTTGAGATTTCTGTTTTCAAAAAAAGTTGTTGTAATACTACTTGTCCTATAAGAAATGAGGAAAAAGACAAAAGAAACATTGAAGTACTTGTTTGAATTGACATAGTATAATTTATACCATAACATCAAGATTGTAAAAAATTTTTTTAAGACTTTTATGAACCAGTGAAGGATGCAATGAGTAGAATTAGGAAAACAACATAACCACAGACAGCTATGAAAGCCATAAACAAAACAGTCACTTCTGTGATGTTTTTTGGTACTCTTTGAGAATGAAGGGTGAACAACAACAACAATGGCCATCCATAATTCCAGAGGCTTAGTGATAAAACTTGCTATCAAGCTCCTAATAAAAAGGTGATAGACTCAGGGTACAGCATGGACACAACAAATGAGAGAATTTGTCTTGCACATTTGTTGTGAGACTTTTACTTTTATTTTGCTTTTTTTCCATTGGGGATAAGAGAGACAATAAATTTTTGTCAATTTTAAAAAATTAAAAAGTTAAAAATAAAATAGAGCACAAAAACCTGGACTATGAGCAAGAGAAAGATTATGCCTCAACCCAGGAATTCAGCTGAAGTTAAAAGCTGGAAGCTGTGAAAAGCTTTATAACATGCCCAGAAAAGCTGCCCTTAGCAATGATTAGCAGTTGCCACAGAACCAGTGGAAAGCAGCTCCCACACCATCTGGGAATAATGATCAATAAAGACTGTTGTTCACACATGACCAATAACAAGGAGGGCTTCTGGGGGCTGTGAGATGATATCCCAGAAGACATTGATGGCTCTACATTGTCAGAATGTGAATTTCCTCTCACAAGTCTGTACTGATGTACACCAAAAAGGGCTAAACACATAATTAGGTCAAATCAAAGTAATTTATATCATAGAAAAAAGCATTTCCTCTATTAGCTGGATACACTCTCCCACAAATATTCTCACTAAAAATTGGAAAGAGTGAACATGTGTCGGGATTATGTATGAAGAAGCTTGTAATTTGGGAACTCTACTAGAGTACACATAGGAAGAGGTATAGACAGAGTGCATTGTAAAGGGGTACACACATAAGGAAAACATGAGTCCAAAGAACATGAATGGAGAGGCAACTATTACTCCAACAATGTAGGGCCACCATTATCTTCCAGGGATTGTTGGATGGATGGAATAAGCATTTATTAAGCACCTTCCATGTGTCAGACATTGTGTTAAGTGCTTTAGAATTATTACCTCATTTAATCCTCACAAAAACCTGGGAGGTTAAGTGCTGTTATCTCCATTTTACAGATAAGAAAATTGAGGCAGATGAGGTTAAATGATTTGCCCAGAATCACACAGCTAGTGACTGACTTAAATATAGAGTTTCCCTGACTTCGGATCCAACTCTATTTATTGAGTCTGGAACTAGATACAGAAAATGGACCTCAAGCCTGGAAGACTTACCTGAATTAAAATCCAGCCTCTGTTGGAGGCTGGAGGCAATCAGATATTTATGGTTTCTGTGACATCCCTGGCAAGTCATTTAACCTCTGTTGGGGATAAATGTAGGGGTATAATGGGGATAAATAATATCTATCTCCTTGGATTGTTGAGTCAAATGAGATAATTATCATGGCTTATCATAGTGGTAGATGCTATATGATAGTGATGATGATGATTCAAGAAGCTCAAGAGAGTTGAAGTTAAGGTTGGACACATCCAAATCTAATCCAAATGCTTTTTCCCTTACAAAATAATCCTGATAGAAATGTGGAGGGAAGGTTAAAGTTTAAAGGAGTTTTTAGAACCAAAGCCAAAACATTAGGGATTTTTTTTCATCCTCTGAGCTTTTCTGAGATTTGGGTTGCCAAACAGGTCTGCATGTCATTGTTCCTCTGAATGGCTGCTGGGGCCTTTGGCAGCAGAATAAACACTTAATTCTCTCTCTGCCTGAGCTGCACCATTTTGCATTTGGGATCTACCTGAAAATTAAATCCAGCTGGAGGTTTAGGAGCATTCCATCCAATGCCAGTGACATGCAGTATTCCAGCACAGCTGCAGAGAAGTTTAAAGACTTCCACTCAAGCGGAGCCTGGCTAGTACATTGACAGTATTGGTTGTTTGCTTATTTTTAATTTCCTTTTGTCTCTTTTGTCTTGGCTCTACCTTAAGTTTGGAGAGGGAGCTGTGTTGATTGTCCTTGCTGAAAGAGACAGCACAAAGAGAAGAGTTTCCTAAAAAATGCCAAGGTTGATTGTTATATGTGCTCTCTTACATTCTCTTTCCAGTGTTCTCATTTGCTTTTGATGATTGGATCATGGTTAAAAGGAACTAAAAAGGAAAGTTATAGACCTTCAGTCTATGCACTGGCTCAGAGCCAGCAGCTGAACCTGGACCTCTGCTCTAAGTTTGATGGACTTTGTGGAAATTCTTTCTTTTGCATCTTGATGCTTCCTGGCTTAGAGCTGCAGCAGATTGGAGGACCTTAGAAGAACATCATCAGATGGCATCTGCACATGGTCCTGTTCCAGGCAAGGCAGAAAGCCCAAGGGATAGACAATTCTCCAGGTTTCTGGACTGCCATTCCATCTCTTTCATCAGAAGACCTTGGTAACTGTGAGTGGAGATGGGAATTGCTTTTAGGGAAATACCTGCTCCTACAGGGAAGAATAGTCTGAAAATTGGAGTTAGGGTGACAGTACCACCCCCAACATAGAATCACTCCCCTAGTCTGGCTCACCTGGCTTCCTTTCCAGTTTCTTACCAGTGCAAATCTTAACCACCCTTTAAAGACTTATTGGAGCTTATTTTATGGGATATTGCTGCACAAGAAAAATTGGATCAAGAAGGAAGAAAAAAAACTGAGAAAGAAAACAAAATGCAAAGACTCATCTTCTTAAGTTCAAATCTGGCCCCAGACACTCACTGGCTTTATGACCCTGGACAAATCACTTGATCCTGTATGCCTCAGTTTCCTCAACACTAAAATGAGCTGGAGAAGGGGAATAGGAACCACATCAGTATGTTTGCCCCAAAAAACCCCCAAGGGGCCATCAAGAGTCAGGCAACAGCTGAACAACAATTAAGACATTTTAATTTCAAACATAGTAAGCATCAATAGATATAATCCATATACACAAAAGCATTTTAGGGAGATGTTCAATGATTTTTAAGAATGTGCAGGTCCTGATACCAAAAGGTTTGAGAAGTGATGATCTAATCTAACCCTTTTACTCTCTAGAAGACCATACAGAGCTGGGACTAGAACCCAGTCCCCCGGCTATCTGGTCCAGCTGCCTCAAAGTCCACCTCTTCCAGGGAGTCCTCTTCCCACAGTTTATTTCATGTTCTTTTTCCTTCTTAACTACCCAAGTTCTTTAAGTAAAACTGATTCTGTCATGAGAATATACAGTGTACTTTGGTCTCCAGTATGAGCATATATAAACTTTATCTCTCTAATTGAAAAGTAATCTCTCTAAGTTAGGAACTAAAGAGATACTTCTCTTGTATTGACCAACAACACAACCCAATGCTAGGAATGAAGTAGATGGTAGAGCTAATTCCTGCTCCTTATCTGGGTAAATCTTAACCACCCTTTAAGGACTTACTGGAGCTTATTTTATGGGATATTAGACCTTTAAGATTAGGTAGAAGTTACATCCATCCTGGGGTTAGTAGTAGGTGACTAGTAACTAGTCTTACCTGGTTACTAATTCTTTTGCATTTTCCTTGGCTCCATTAATAATAAGGCTCATCTCTAACATGGCCATATTCTAACACCAGCTGGACATTATGTTACAAGAATAAACACAAAATACTTGGAAAACATCCAGGCTTGTTAAGCTTAATGGCTACTGAGTTTAAGTGAAGCACGGCCAATTTTTGTAAACACCACAGAATGGAATGGTACAGACACTTTCATCCCTTTTAATTGGAAATAGCATTTTTCTATTTCAGAAAGGTCGTGTGCCTGGGAGATCAGGAAGGTTGGCAGCTGAGAATGTATGGGAAGATACCCAAATTGGGTGCTGGTGGCAGACATTATAAACTCCCATCTGACAAATCAGAGTACCATGCTGAGACCTCCTCTGGAGTTCAGAGCCATTATTTATAATCACACTGATGATAAACTAACCTCTGGGTCAGAAAAGTTCTCACGAAATGCACTCTAAAATGATACTTGTGCTGAGTGTGGAGAGAGAACCGTAATCACTTTGTCTAGCCCAGTGGCTGGAAAATATGTCACTGATTAGCAAACAGTTCCAGGGGAGTGGGTTCCTTATAATATAATGCCAAAGAGGAATATGATGTTTACTTCCAACTCTTGCACTCTCCAATTTGGGACAGAATGGAAGTACATACGTAAGAAATTGGAAATAATGTTGACAGTTATTGACAAAATTATCAATTTAGAACTGGAAAAGACAGTAGAGATCCTCATTTTTCTGATGAAATTATGTCCAGAAAAAGAACAAGTCACAAGATTTGAATCTAGATCCTTTTTTCTAATTCTAGATTCTGCACTTACTCTTTGTACCATTCTATTTTTCAGTTGGAGGAACTCTAATTTCTAATTCTTCCACTTATTACCTGGGAGTCCTGAATTAATCACTTAATTTCTTTGGGTCTCAGTGAGGGCTCTGCACTAGATGACCTCTAAGGATCTTTCCAACTCTATATATATGAGCTGGTAAACCTTGGGGAAATGGTGGTTACATGTCTGGTAAATCTGCAATTCCCTTGTCCACACAATTTTCTGTATCCACATATCTCATATAGTGAAGGACAGAGAATAGACACTAGATGATGCAGTAGTTCTGGGTTCATCAAATTATCAGCTACTTGCAGGTTAGGTTGCCTCAGATGCCCAGACTGTAAA
>JAJPUD010002286.1:86694-125876 GCA_023553655.1 Myrmecobius fasciatus | reverse complement strand
GAAAGTGTAGATAGTTAATTGGGGGTTCTAGTCCTGGTTTCTGATATAGAAAGCCTGAACTTTCCTGGCTCCTTTTTTTGTCCATTCTACCAAAGATCCACAGCTTTCTGTGGTTTTTTAAGTTTTTGGGCTGTGACCCAAATCAGTACAAGCTCACATGGACAACTGGTTTTTGAAGGAATACCCCAGGGATATTTACATGGAGACATGTAAAGTAAGAAGGTTAGGACTTCACACATCATTAAATAGCACTAAAGACACATAAATTGAGAGTGTGGATGTTAATACTCTTTTCTCAAACTCCCACATTCCAGCTCACACCCTTATTCTGAAGCAGTGTTAAAATATACAGAAATGGGTTTGATCATGGAGGAAAATAAACAGCCCTCCCTATCTGGTTGTGCCAGTATAAGATTCATATTAATATTGATTATAGTATTTGTTATGACCCCTTATATAAAGCTCTCTGTAGGGGACCAATAAACTATGAACTGAACCATAGTTTCTGCTGAAGAATGTTCACATCCTAGTGAAAGGCACTATATCTCAGTAAACATACAAGAGTGATTTCCAGGTTCACACCACTGGAAGGGTCTTTAGAAATCATGTAGTATGAACTTTTCATTTTTTGAGGCTTCTATAGGGAAATTGGCTTACTCCAGATGTTCTATCTCCTAATCAAGTGCCCGGCAGTTCTGTGCTGAGAAATAGAGATTGGGAGTTTAAGGTTGGAACTCACCTGACATGGAATGGATGAGTTTAAACAGTTAATCAAGATTTCTTCACACAGGAGCAGATTATAGAAGCCAATGGCCATCAATACATATTACTTAAGGAAAGAAAACAGATTTTCCCTCAGAGTTAGCTCTTTAGTGGAAACAAACTAAAAATCTATTGTATCTTTTCCCAAAATTCATTATAGGCAGTTTAGGATGTCTGACTAGGTCTCCCTATCTTTCTCAGTCTTGCCACTAATACAATGGCCATTTACCAAATACTTACTCACTTAGAAGCCGATTTGACCTGCTTTGTCTTTTTGATGTGTCTGTTTGCTCCTCTTGGTGGCCCTCTGATCCCAGAGTGGGAGACTTGTATAGACATCCTATTGGTTTTAACATTAGCTCAGTACTCCTGAACTCAATCACTGCTAATTTCAGCCTAACCTAGAAGTAATGATTACTGCCCAGGGTTAACATTCCAGGCCCCTGGTATTTAAAACCAGCCTCTTGGATTGATATAAGAAGCAAGAATCACTGCTTTGATTTTCAGCACTTAGGAAAGAAAGCTATTGCCTATATATGATTAGGTCTGATTACATTCAGAAATGCTTTATTCTGAGTGATCAGTTGTACTCTCCAAGAAAGAAATAAATGTATTCACTTTATTGATGCTGAGAGCTTTCAGTTTCCTGCCTAATTTTCCACTCAGTGCCTTGATGATGAGCTCTGGAGTGATCCTTTATGCTCTTTATGGAGGGCTATGAATGCATGCAGAATCTGGACCCTAAGCAGACCTACCTTAATAGCCATTATGGTGAGTTCCCCAGGAACAGGGCTCTCAGAAATGTGTATATCACTGTTTTTTTTTTTTTTTATTAGATTTAGGTCTGATCATCTCAAATCATTCTCCCTAAGCACATACATTGGTTTTGTTTTGTTTTGTTTTGTTTTGTTTTTTGCTTTTTGCTGAGGCAATTGGGGTTAAGTGACTTGCCCAGGGTCACACAGCTAGGAAGTGTCTGAGACCAGATTTGAACTCAGGTCCTCCTGACTTCAGGGCTGGTGCTCTAACCACTGCACCACCTAGCTGCCCCACATACATTGTTTTGATCCATCTGAGAAATTGGGTCTTTCAACCAGATGAAATCAGGCAATAATCCAAGTGGTACCCTAAATGACAGACAAAGCTAAGATTTTGTCATATGCTTAAATGAGGGAACCAGAATTTGAGGAGCTACAGACTTGGAGTTCTTTAGGCTGTAAACACAGGAAAAACTCTCAAATCCTAAATATACTGATTTTTGTTTTTGGAAATTTGATATACTTTAGTGAGATTTGGAATAAACCTTTGGGGCCTAATTATATGATTATCATAGTAGGAAAACCAAATATCTGATCTCATAGATTAGAAAGAAAATTAGACTGGGAAGATTCACCTTATTACTTCTACTCTCTATCAAGGCCAGAGACATCCCCAAGGAATTTCTGTGCTAGGTAGGCAAACTGATATAAAAGAGATATAAAGACTCTCTCCAGATAAGCAAACCCTTGCCTTCACTCAGTCAGTCAACAAACATTTATTACATGTTTATTATGTGACAGCCACTGGGCTAAGCTCCAGATATATAATAATAATAAAAAAAGAAAAACCATGGTTTCTTTCCTTCAAAAGGTTCACATTCTAATGGGGAAGACAACATGCACATTACTATTATATACATATATATGTATGGTATAAATGGGAGATAATCTCAGAGGGAAAGTACTGTGGGTTGATGGGTCAGGAGGAACAAGCTGGGAAGGCCTCTTGCAAAGGTAAGATTATCAGTGAGACTTGGAGGAACCAGAATATGGAGCTAAGGAGGGAGAGCCTCCAACCATGGGGACGAGCCAGTAAAAACTCAGTCTCAAAGTGAAATGTGTGGGGAAACAGAAAGAAGAAATCTCACTGATTCCTTACAGATGCACAAATTGTTAAAGCTGGGGGAGATCTAGCCTCATTCTCTCATTTTACGGAGGAGAAAACTGGTCCCAGAAATTTACCTAAGATTTTACAGTCCTTATTAGTTTGCTTAACTGTCCAACAGCCATGGATGTCACCCGTTGTTTCAGGACCTTGCCCATTCCTATTTTGCAGTTCCTCATCCCTGAAGATTTTGGTGTCTCTCTGATTTGTCTATAAAATAGGAACCAGTGTCTTTATACATATTAATTTCTTTATCTGTTTTTAAGAGATCTCATCAATCTTTCAGAGTAGAAAAATACAAGCTACATAGCCATGTGACAGAAATGCAGATCTAAGACCAGGGTATGAGATGCATAATTGTCAGCATGTATTTGCTGTTCACCTGGGTTTTCTGAGAATCTTCTAAAATGCTCCTGACTCTAAGACATCATTATTTGTCTCCCTAAGAATAAGACATATATATATATATACATATATATAATATAATATATGATACCTGGATGCTATATAGTTGTATTGTTGAATTATGATTATTATCTTGTTCCTTGCCCCATTAGTCTTTTCTGTTTGGTAGAATGGAAGGAACTCAGAACTACAAGGTGTGAAACCTTGACTTAAGTCAAAATTCTGCATCAGTCATTTTATTTCTTTAGTTCCTCATCTGTGAAATGAAAGAAGTGAATTAGGTGGCCTCTAGATACTTCTCCAGTTTGAAATCTATGGTACCCCAGGATACATGGAACAAGTTCAGCTGTCTCTGATTACAGGTAGAGGAGCATATCTTAAGGCCAATAGCATTTGGTTTGGGTTTGTCTATGGGAATTAAGTAATATCTATCAATCTTTGTGAAGCTATTGAAAGTATAGGGAACTTGGAGGAGATATTAGAATAGATGGAGTCGGTTAGCTCCTTCTTCATCATTACTTTCTTCCTATGATCTTTTATCCTTTCAAATCATACCATTGTTCAAGACATAAATCCATTTCTCACTATTTAAGATCTCATTGATTTTCTTTTCTATGAACGTATTGCTGCAATTCATCAGGTCCATAAGCATTTATTAAGTGCTCATTATGTGATAGGTGATAGGCTAAGTTCTGGGAATATAGATAAGAGCAGAAAGATAGTCTCTGTCCTCAAGAAGCTTATATTATAATAAAAGAAAATAGCACATAAAGGGAATCTATAAAGGTGTGTGTGTATATGTGTGTATGGGGTGTAGATGTGTGTATTCAGCTACCCAGAGAAAGATTGTGTAAAGTCCAGGAAAGTCAAGGGAAAGCTTGACAAGTGCCTCGGAAATCTTCCTTAAAATGGAAGTTCTAAGAAGAACCAGCCAGTCAGAGGGAGAGGCCATAATGACAACACTTTCAATGTGTGAAGTTCAGGGATGAAGTGAACTTCCAGGATGAAGACGGTTTCTGGAAAGTTTTATTTAATTTTTCTGTAGTCCATTTTTATTATTTTCTTAAATATTTCCTAATTAAATTTTACTTTTTTTTAAATATCAACAAAATTTATTTTAAAAATGAAAAATCACAAAGAAATATATATAAATAATCATGTTTGTGTATCCACCATGTCCAAGCTACTTGTGTTGGGTGCTGGGGGCCATAAAGCTAAAAATTATATAGGCCCACATAATCCTTTAGAAATGATAAATCATGAATAATTATGTTATACTACAATTTAAGAAGAAGAAAGGAGAGATCCAGCCATAATGCTATAAGATAATATAATGTAAAGATGGCAGTTTCAATTTGAGGGATAAAGAGACATGATACTTGAGGTAGGCATTGAAGTAAAAGAAGAATTTTGGTAGGTTCAAATAAAGAAATGAATTTCAAGTCTTATGAATGTATAGAGATAGGATGAGAGTAAGGAAAACTCCTAGTCCACTTTGTTAGGATGGTAAAGTATATAAAGGTAACCAGGATGAAGTAAAGCTGGAAAGGTAGAATAGAACCTTACATTTTATGCCAAATATCTTGTATTTTGTTAGTAGGGAGCTACTGAATGTTTTTGAGCAAGGGAGTGATATAGTTGGACATAAACAGAATGATGACTTGAAAGGGGGAGACAAAAGAGGTAGTTCGGATGCAATGGCAATAGCCCAGCTAAATTGTGATAAGGGCCTGAAAATAGGGTGGTTTTGAGTAGAGAGATAGGGGATCAATTTGAGAGAAATTATAAGAAATAGAATGGGAAGAACTTGGCAGATGTGGTTGTAGGGGGATGATGGAAAAGGAAAAAAATCAAAGATAACTCCAAAGTTAGAATCAGGCACAGGCGATGGCCACTCCCCAGTAAACCATCTGGACAGATAGGTTAAACAAAGCTGAGGGTAACAGATGAGCCTCAAACCGCTTGCTAAGTTAGGGAGGTGTCTCCTTCAAACACTGTAAGACTGCCCTGGGTGCAATGGATGGATGAGAGCAGTTTGTTCCCACAGCCATAAAGGAGGCTGAAGCAGGTGCTGAGTCAGACATCGGAGATCCCGGGGTCACCCGCTGCCTTCTGGGTCATTGCCATCATCTTCACTTCCATCCTGCCAGCAACCTGGGGGACTCTGGGAAAGAGAGAGGCAGGCGGCTTTGGGCTACTCTGCCTCTCACAGTCCAGGTCATCATCACTCGATGATGAAAGCTAAAGGCAAAACCAACTGTGCCCAAGCAATAGAGTTAAGTGGAAAGGAGGTTTGGGAAAAATTTCTGTTTATGTAGTCTGTTTGAGATGCTGATGAAACATCCAGGTGGAGATATCCAGCAGGAAATTGGAAGTATAGGCTTGGGGCTAAATAAATAGATGTGGCTTTCTTTTGCAAAAAGATGATATTTGAAGCCAGAGAAAAGATGAGATTACTCAGGGAGAATATTTTAGAACAAGAAAAGATGACCTAGAATAGAGCTTTGAGGGACACCTACATCTAGAATGCTCTAGGAAAAAGGAGAACTAGGTAAGGAGATCAATAAGGAACTTGTACAGGTTGTAGATGAACCAAGAGAGCAATGGCATGGAAGCCAGGAGGAAACAGTAGAAATATAAGGGAAGAGAGGATGGTTGGGGCTGTTGATTCTGGCAGAGAGCTGAGAAAAGGCCAGTGGATTTGTCACTTAAGAGAACACAGGTGACTTTAAAGAGAGGAGGTTCAGTAGAATGGTAAGAGACAAATGCCTGATTTTAAAAGTTAAAGTGTATGGATAGTGTAGAATATTCTTTATAGAAATTTAGGGCAAGAGAGATAATAATCATTTGTGTGGATTTCAGGATAAAAGGGAGGTTTTTTAGGATGGGAACACCAGGGAATGTCAGAACACAAGTACCCTGGGTACTTAGGAGCACAGTGGGTAGGCCTAGAATGAGGAAGACCTGAATTCAAATCCATCCTCAGTTACATGACCCTGGGCAAATCACTTAACTCTAATTGCCTGTTTCCTCTTCTGTAAAATGGATCAAATTGAGGATCAAATGAGATAATATAAAAATTTAGTACAATGCCTGGTATATAGCAAGCTCTTTATAAATGCTAATTATTATTATTATGGAAAGCTTTGATTTCTTAAGATATATACCTAGATCCTAGGTACCTGCTTGTAAGGACCAATTGCACTTTTAAAAAGTAGGACTCTGTGTATGTATGTACACATGAGTGCATATGCACATTAATATTATATTCTTTTGCCTTGTTCAATAATTGTGTTCCTGAAATACTCAGTATAAGAGAGCTTTTTGGTAATATATTCTTAGTGCACTAAAATAATCTCACTACAGAAATGAGCATACAATAAATCTTTCTATAAACCAATCATTTTGCAGTGTCAGTAGTGACTCTGATGAATCTGTATTGAAAAATCAGATTTTTATATTCATATAGTCATGTTAGTATTATTGTAGAGAGTTTTATAATTTCCAGGATGTGATTAATTGTGGTTTATATGATCAGGTAATAGTAAGCCTTGTTAATAAGGTCCTGCTGGTTGGGCACAACTATATAAAAAAGGCTTTTAGGGTTTGGTGGTTGTTTTTTTTTTTTTTTTGGTTGGTTTTTTGGTTTTCAGATTTGAATGTTTAAATTTTTTCCATCTCAGCTGTTTAACTAAGGCAATCATCCCTAATGACGACCTGAATTTCTCACTTGTGATCTGAAGTCTCTTTAAGTTTGTTCTTTGTCTTCTTTTCCCAGAATGATTTCAGGATTCTCTTCTTCCTTCTGGGTCCCAAACCTTTCACTCTATTTTTCATGATGCCCCCTTTCCTTAGTTATTTATGTGTGGCTTATTCATGACAATTCAAGTCCTTCTTCCAAGTAGTGAGCCGTCATCTCAAGACTTGCAGCACTTTTTATGTTTCTCTTGTGTTCTGTGTTTGTAGATCAAATTTTTTGTTCAGTTCTGGTCTTTTCAGTAGAAATAGGTGAAATTCTCCTATATCATTGAAAGACCATCTTCTTCCCTGGAAGATAATGCTCATTCTAGCTGGGTAACTTATTCTTGGCTGTAATCCAAGTTCCTTTGCCCTTCGGAATATCTGATTCCAGGCCCTTCGATCCTTCAAAGTAGAAGCTGCTAGGTCCTGTGTGATCCTAATTGTAGCTCCCCGATATTTAAATTGTTTCTTTCTGGCTTCTTGTAATATCTTTTCCTTGGTATGATAGTTCTGGAATTTGGCCACGATATTTCTGGGGGACTTAATTTTTGGGTTTCTTTCAGGAGGTGATCGGTGGATTGTTTCAAGGAGTATTTTGCCTTCGGGGTGTAAAATATCAGGGCAGTTTTCTTTTATGATTTCCTGGAAGATAGTGTCCAGGTTCTTTTTTTCATCATGGCTTTCAGGAAGCCCTATAATCCTTAGATTGTCTCTCCTAGATCTATTTTCCAGGTCAGTTGTTTTTCCTAGGAGATATTTCATGTTTTTCTCTATCTTTTCATTTTTTTTGTTTTTGTTCAACTGATTCTTGAAGTCTTGATGAGTCATTAATTTCCAATTGTTCGATTCTAATTTTTAATGTCTTATTTTCTTCAGTTACTGTTTTTAGTTCCTTTTGCAATTGACCAATTACATTTTTTTGTTCACTGCATTCTTTTTCCATTTTTTCTATTTTATTTTGCAGTGATCTCATTTCATTTCCCCATGTTTCTTCTAACTCTCTTTTAAGATTTTTTATGCAATCTTCAAAGAAAGCCTTGTGACATGGAGACCAATTTATGTCTCTCTTTGGGGCTTTTTCTGGAGTTGCTTTACCTTTAGGGACCTCAGGATTTGAGGTCTGTTCTTCCCTCTCTCCATAAAAGTTGTCTATGGTGAGAGCTCTTTTTGGTTTTTTATTCATTTTTTTTAAAGGTGTGAGGTCTGTTTAGGGCAAAGGTGGGACAGCTGCTTTAATTTGCCCTGGGGCAGTTCTGCTGATTGAGAAATTTTACTTTCAATATATTTATTTCACTAAATATTTCTCAATTATTTATACACATTTTTTAACATTCATTTGAAAAATTTTGAGTTCCAAATTCTCTCTCCCCCTTATTGAAAAGACAAGCAATTTGATGTTGATTATATACATGTGATGTCATGCAAAATTCTATTTCCATATTACCCATGTTGCAAAAGACAATACAGCTCAAAAAAGCAGAAAAGGTAATGAAAACTTTTAAAAAGTATTCTTCAATCTGCATTCAGTTTATCAGCTCCCTCTCTCTGGAGATGAAGAGCATTTTTTATCTGGAGTCCTCTGGAATTGTCTTGGATCATTGTCTTGATCAGAATGGCTAAGTCTTTCACAGGTTATCATCCTTATAATATTGCTGTTACTGTGTAGTATATTCTCCTGGTTTTGCTCAATCAACTTTTAATCAGTTCACATATCCATACACACAGATATACATGTGCAGAAATACCCAAGTAGAAGTATATACACACATATATAATTATTTTTAAAGCTTAGGACAGAACTAAGACTTTTGGGACATACTTTATATGTTATATAAGCACACATGCATGTGTATTGTAGATTTAGCTGTGGGTATAGAATATTTATAGTGTGTGTATATAAGCACATATACACATATATAGTGGGGAGGATAAGTAAATATGTGGATGTAATCTATATTTTACTTGAATCTACCTTAACAGTGATGATTTTCTTTCTGTCAACTAGTCCCATTATCAATCATTGGTTTCCAAGAAGCACAGTAAGTAAGGATCTGTGGTCAGCACTCAGATTCTTCTGTGTGGAGCAAGAAAGATCATTTTTTGCCCTCAACTTTAGGGCATTGAATAGAAAATTGGTCAGGAAATTGTAAGCTCTTATAATAAATAATTTTTATAAAGCACATCTATTTTCTTTCTGGAGAGCCTAACTAATCAGACTTGGAATAAAACATTTCTGAATGTGATCAGACTATAATCAATAGGAATAAGCTAGTCTCTGGGAAATAGGAAATCAGGAGAAGCATGGACCCAAGGGACCTAAATCATCTGCTTGTTTTAACTTTTTATTTTCATGTTCTCCTAGATTTATTCAGCCCATAGCAGGTGAACATTTTGTTTCAAAAGGAGATATTTCAAAATCTGGATGATATTTTTCAAACTCAGTTTTGTTTTTCTTGGTTTGGGATAATCTCATCTGAAGGAGAACATCTGCCAAGCATTCTTCTACTTCATCAAATAACTCTATCCTATTTAAATTCTTTCGCAACAGAACTGGAGGTGGAGGGGGATGGAAGATGAGTAATATCTGAGAAAAACACAGAATAAATGGAGCTTGTGTTTGCATAACAGCTGTGTTGCTTTCCTGAATTTGTAGATGAAGCTTATATGGAAAAACTAATTTGAAATCTATGAAACCAAGTATACAAAGTTAGCTGTCTCTGATCACAAGAATAGGTGCATGTCTTCAGGCCAGTATCATTTGGTTTGGGTTTGCCAATGGGAACTAAGTAATATTTATCAAATCTTATGAAAAGCAGCAGAAAGTGGTTATTATTGATCCATGTTTTATAATACCAAATTTGGGTTTACATGAACCAGAATCATTTGGGATAGGGGAGGGGAGTTTCGTCACAAATCACTCTTTGGCTCATGCTACAACTCAGGATTTCTTCTAGGATTGTCAGAATTTGGCTCCTGCTTTGGTCTCTATAGAAAAAGTCAAAAAGCCCTCAGCATCCCATGCAAGCCTTGAGGCTAACAGGATATACCAAATGTAGGTCAGCCTTTATTTAAACTAATCAAAACATAAAGCATTCACAGAAACTCATAAACCACCAATACAACTCTTCTTCCCTTAAGTGAATCCCATCTTCCTGCTTTTGTGATGCTTTTGTGAGTTCCAACAGATGGAAAACATACTTAATATCAATAAAGAGATGTCCCTCATCTTTTGCTATATCATATCTCCCCTCAGGTACAATCTTCAGTAATTATAATGCTACCCTAAAGTTGAAGTCCTTCCCCCTGGAAGGGAAATTTGTCTTTAGGTTTTCAGTAGTGGAGATCAAAGTTCACATTTGCTCTTCCACATTGTTCCCTTGCTTCTTCTCCAGCCCTGAGACCATGTTCTTCTGCTTTTGAAACTTGGTTAGTATTATCCAAATAACTCCTACTCTTTCCCCTAGGAAGCTGGGTCCAGAAGCTGCCAGAATTGTCAGAAATTATCTTTTTCTCTCTCTAGGAGACCAAATCAATCCAGGAACTACCTTACCTATCACTGTATGCCCCTGGCTGCTGTCACCTCTTGGCCAGATGGTCCTTTTCTGGGAACATGTTGCTCCTCCTCAACTCCTTAAGTACTTTTCATAGCTGCTATCTCTGTATCACATCTATGTATGTATTAATTAAAATATATACATGTGTATATATATATACACATCCAAAGATATATTCCCCATTATTAAATCTTTTTTATTTCCTCAGATGTCAATCCTATTTCTTTCCTAATTGCTGTTCCTTTTCTTTGATCTCTCTTCATCTCCAAAGGGAAATAAATATTAAGAGTTGATAGATAATGGAGAGCTAGTGAATTATGAAATGTATGATAAATTATCCCATATGAATGTTATTTATCTCCTGGAAGAAAGGTAATGGTTCAGAGTTTTTTTTAATAGTAAGCTTTGTTGTTTTAGTCGTGTATTCCTTCCTCTTCCTCTTTCCCTCCCACCTTATTCTAATAGTGGTAGTTTATTCTAAGATCATTCTCAGGATAATTATTAGTACTTAAATTCAGATCACTGCCTAGAATAAGATGATAGCCATCTTCCAAGGTCACTTAGTGAATGTAATTCTTAGACTAATTATGAGATATTACTCATTATAAGCTTTTTATTATCCTTAGAAACCATTTGCATTTGAGTCTGGTGAGGGTCTTCAATGGCCTAGCTGTCCAAAGGATCAATAATAAGTTCAGAGAAAAAAAATGTCTACAAACTCAACCAGCTGTATCTTTATCAATTAATACTATCAATCACAATAATGGCTGATTGTGAAGTGGGTATGCTAAGTAATTGATATCAGAAATGGAGCTTTTTCTCTATTTAAGTAAGAGCAAATTACCCTCAGATTGCCCTCTGCTGAAAATCTATGGTGGTAACATTTAGCATCCTACTGAAGAGTACTTGACTGAAAACTATTGGTTAAGGGAAATGCTGTAGCCAACCTTCCAAAATATGGATGCTGATAAGACCTAGGGATCCCTCATAGTCCTGAGAGGAACATCTAAGGATGTCTCAGTACAACTCTTCCCTATCCTCTCAGGACTGGACTGGATAGTCTATGGTCATTAATGAATTCTACAGGGATACATAAGTTATATGGTGACCTTCTCCTTTCCTTTCTGATAGTTCTCACCATATAAGTATCCAGGATTTAACAAGTTATTGGCACTTAGTAAGTGCTTAATATTTATTTTTTCATCTATTCATTTAGAAAGCTTTTATTACTAAATATCAGGGAATAAACAAGGCAGAATGATCATCTGCTTAGCTTCTGAAATTATTTCCTTAGACTTCGATCAGGGTCTCCCTCTAGTTCTCTTGAAATTGTGTTGTCCAATAGGGAAACCATTGGCCATCCTTTGACCTCACCACATGACTACCCCATATCATTGTACAGCCACATGTATCTCTAATAACTTCCTTTGCACCACTTCTCTAGATCTTGCTTGGTAAGGTATTGTAACTTATTCAAACCAACTACATTCTTTTCCATTAATTTTATTTTTATATTATATTTTTATTATATTATATTATATTTTATATTAATTTTTATTTTCAAACTTCATGTGTTGAAAATCTGATATATAAACAAACAATAAAGGAATTTGTTCAATGGCTTTTGAGGATCACAAACTTCTTTGTTAAAACATCATAAATTTAAGAAGAAGTAAATAAATCCTCTGCTTCATAGTAGTATGAAGTTTATTTGTTGTAGTGGTGATTGTAGTTGTTTTTAGTTCTTCAACTTGAGAATTGATTGGTCTTGCAACTGGAGAACTTGAGTTTGGGTTTCAGATCTGCTTTTTATACTATTAAGTAGTGGGACTATAGGTTCAAATGGAGGCTTTAACTTTGGCAAGGAAGAGAATTGAGATTGGAGAGAAAGAGCAAAGGCTGAGTAAGAATGTCTAGATATTAAAATGGATGGAAAATCAGTCTTTAGGAAATTAAAACAAATTATGGCAGAGCCTAGGAGGGAGTTGAGGGATTTCTCTGCTCACATCTCTTAATCTTTTCAATAAAACAAAAGGCAAAGTTATCTGCTGAGTCTGAGCAGGGAAAGAATAGCGATGTGGAAGAGAGAAGATCTAGAACTGTGGTTGAATTGCTATGGTGAAAGAGAGAGGAAATTAATAAGAATGTAGGCTTGCTATACAGTGATATTTTACCCCTAATGTTTAATTGATGCTCTTTATTTTTACATTCCAATTGTTGTAACAAGTAAAACTAGTTTATCAAAAACAGTCAAATACAGTGAAGACATCTAAGAATACATGCAACACTCTTCTCTCACAGTCCTCTGCTTCTGTTGAGAGGAAATGTTTTATTATCTGTTCTCAAGAAGCATTATTGGTTTTTCAATTATTCAGAATTTTCATCTATGTGTTTTTTTTCACTTACAGAGTTACAATTAATATGAATGTTGTTCTCATGCTTCTTTTATTTCCTTCTATATCAGTCTTATTATGTATGTAGCCCATTTCAGGTAAAATAGCCTTTATTTATGCTTGAGCGTTAAACAATCCTGCTGCCTCCATATTATCCATTATCATTGTCTCATCTAGTCAGATGTTGAAGTTGATCTCCATCTTGCCTCCAACACAGTTTTTTTTAAAAGATCTGATTTAATATTTAGAAATCATTCAAAGTTTCAGCAGTCCTATACCTACAAAGTTCTGCAACTCTTTGGGGGCATTTTTCTACTAACTTTTTTTGATTCAACATCTGTATGTATCTCTGAAAGATCCAAGTTGGTTCATTATGTATTCACAGTGGAATTTTCAAATAATTTCTCCTTTTGTCACCGGATTTTGTCATTATTGTTACCAAACATTGAGGAATTATTTTGTTGTGACTTTTGGTTGTGGGCAACACAATCTTCCCCACCTCCCAACATTACAAGATAGCAAAGCAACATGAACTTATTCAATGATTGCATCTAATAGGATGTGACAAAATCTATATCCATAAATCCCCTTCAACTCTACCAAAAAGAGGGAAATGAGTTTTTTCATCTGATCTCTGGGACTGATGTTTGTCCCTACATGGAACTACTTTTATTTATAGCTTCAGAGTTTATTTTTGAGAACTTCCTATCCCATTTGGGTTAAACTTACTTCTAAGATTTTGGTTTATGGACTCTAGCCACTTCTAAATCCTTTGAAATTTACTTTTCTCAAACCCACAGTATCTGTAAAACAACCTTCCAGTTTTCTCTACATTTATCAAGAACTGTTAAGATGGAATTTTCATTTCTTCCCAAAGCTCTCTTCATCTTGATTTCAGCAAACAGGCTTGTTCCTCTGCCTCTTTTTATTTTTAATCAATTCATTCATTTCTTTTAAATAAAACTCACTCCAATAGAGCCATACTCCAGTAAGGAGTCCCATTCCTCAAAGCCTAATTGATATCAGGGGGAGGGGGGAGGAATTGATTTCCTTGCATTAGCCTCTAGCTGTCAGTGTTCATCATCTGCATTTTGAGCATTTGTATAGCTACATCAGAGACTCTGAGTTTTATTGTGGGTTTTCTTCTTAATTATTGGTTATGTAAATGTTTAGAAGACTAGAAATCATATCTAAGAAGTTAAAGAAAATAGGAAAGGTCACCCTGGAGAAGAGGAAATTTAGAGGAACTTAGCAAGCTTCAGGTATTTTTAAAGAACTATTATGTAAATCTGAAGTCAGGAAGCTGGTTCCAATACAGCCTCAGAAACTGTGTGGCCTTGGGCAAGTCACTTAATCCTTCTTCTTTTTTACCTCAGTTTCTTCATCTGTAAAATGAGCTGGAAAAGGAAATGGCACACCATTTCAATGTTTTTACCAAGAAAATCCCAAATCAATTGAAATGACTCAAAAATAACAGCAACATACAAAAACAACAATAACAATAATAATTATAATTTGGTACCAGACTTCAATAGGTTTTAAAATATCAGATTTTAGTTTGATGCAATATAAATTCCCTAACCATTATACGTGTCCAAAAGTGGAATGAACTTCCTAAGGAGACAGGACTTAAGGTATTCAAGAAGAGGTTGGGTGGTTACTTTTTGATGATGCTCAGAAGATTACAGGTTAGGTATGCATTAGACTCAAAAAACTTTGAGGTCCATTTAACACTTCAATGTGTGAGATGTGAGATGAAATGACTTACTTTTTTTTAACCTGTTCTGTTATTAGATCATCATCCACTCATTTCTCAACCTTCTGCAATTTGTTTTCCAACCTTACACCTTGACCAAAATGGTCTCCTAGTTTAAGACTGATTTTCTAACTACAAAATCCAATGGCCCAATGGCCTTTTCTTAGCTCTCACTCTTCTTGATCTTACTGTAATTTTTGATACTGATTAATAACTGCTTCTCCAGGATCATTATTTCAAGAAAAGTTCCATCTATGCTTCATTTCTTTCCCTAATATTCAGCCATCTTTTTCACTGTTCTATGTAGGGACAAACCACTGTAGTAGGTTTATATGTAACCTGGAAAGACATTTTACCTGAATGGGATCCCATTCTCTTGATTAGTGATTGCCTGTTTTAGATATAATGAGGGAAATCTTTGATCAAACTATCTACTTAAAAGAAATTACTTTTATTAGTTAAGAACATAATTGAGCCAATAAAACAGAACTCAAAGGAAATAGGACCATACAAAGTCCTTGTGTGAGAGAATTAATTATATTCTAAAACATAGGAACCATCTTTCATATAAATATATTATACATATATATGCATCTATTTATACATATATGTGTATGCTTTATTTAATATTTTAATTTTCCCCATTTACATGCAAAACAAGTTTTTATAAAACTTTGAATTCTGGATTCTCGGCACATGTGAAGTTATGCAAAACATTTCCATAAAAGTCACGTTGTAAAAATAAAAATGGATCTCCCCCCTCCCAAATAAAAACCCTTAATAAAAATAATCTGTATTTAGACACAATTGGTTCTTTCTCTGAGTAAGGATAGCAAGAAACCATTTCTTAAAATAGATTTTTGTAGTCTCCCTACTGTTAGTATTATTTCTCAAACTTCCCTTCAAATTATTTTGTATTTATTTTCTATATGGTATGTAATGTACAATATGATAATCTTTGTGCATGTTATTTTTCTCCTGGGAGAATATAGACTCCTTGATAGCAGAGACTTTCTTTCATTTTCTTTTCCTTCCTTCCTTCCTTCCTTCCTTCCTTCCTTCCTTCCTTCCTTCCTTTTTGTCATTGTATTCCTGGGGCTTTATATAATCCCTAGACTATATTAGCTTTTGATCAATAAATACTTGTTCAATTGTTATGGACTCCCAATGAGAAATTCTTTAGATTTAATAGATATTAATTAATAGATAATAATTTACTAGTTTAAAAGAGATTACAGAATTCACCTACTATAAAAGTCTACACAACAGAGAATTCTGTCTCACAGCATCTTCTTTAACCTTGACTTAAATACTTCCAGTGTTCATTCCCTTTCATAAAGAAGGTCATTACATTGTTTCAGCTCTGGCAGTTACTAGCTTTGAGACGTTATAGAAATCACTTTGGGTTTCATTTTCCCTCATCTACCAAACAAAATATTGGATTAGAAGATATTTAATGTCCTCTGATACTTGGTGAATTTGTGACTGTTGGATAGTTCTAGCTATTAGGAGAATTTTTATGTACAATTAAGATTTTCCCCTTTTTAACTTTGATTCATTGGTCTTTGTTTTTCAGCATGGGACCACACAGAGCAAGGATGCTCCTCTTTTTATGTAAGAACCCTTTCAATGATTAAATTTAGGCGCTATATTTCACCCTCAGTCTTTTCTTTTCCTGGCTAAACATTTCCATTTTCTTCAAGTATTCCCCACATGTCATAAATTCCTTGAGGTCAGGTACTGTTCATTTTTGTATCTCTATCTCAAAAAGGTTGAAGGAAGAATAGTCATACTATTTGAGAAGCATATTAGTTGAGTAAATGACAATCTTATTCATTGTCTGAGAGGAGCATTACACAGCAAACAGTTGACCTTCCTATTTGGGAAGTCCAGTGATCAGCTTTCAGAATATACCAGAACAAGACTCCATTGATCCAGTTAAATGGTACAAAATGCTGCTGATTGGCCACATGCTCTTAAATGAACTTGAAAATCCATAAAAAACAAATCAACACACTGAAGGCATGAAAATTAGTGGAGGAGTTGCTATCAGTAGACAATGCACTAATACATTTAATTTCCTTTAAATTTTGTTACTACCTTTATTTGATCTCCAGTTTTGTGGACTTGTTGGCTTAGTACAATGTCTACAACACAATAGGAGCCTAATAAATACTTGTGGCCTGATTGATATAACTATTCCAGTGATGAATAATATATCTTTCAGTTGAGAGCTAGTCTAGCTAAGACTTCAGTGGGCCTCATTAATAATGATGAATATGATGATGATTTATGTAGTACCATTTGCCAGGGACTGTATTAAGTAGTTTACAAATATAATCTGTGATACACCAACTTTGGGAGGGAAAACTATCATTGTTTTCTTTTTATAATTGGGGAAACTGAGGCAAACAGCTGTGAAGCTACTTGTTTGAGGTCACACTACTAGTAAGTGTCTAAAGTCAGATTTGAACTCAGGTTTTCCTGACTCTAGATCACTGTGCCTCCTAGATGCTTCATTTTTAGGTAGGATGCAAGATGATGGATCATTTGATCACAAATAAATGAATCCATGGCAAATTTTGAAGATCATATACTAAATTAGAAAAAAAAATTGCAATCTGCTTTTGTGGAGAGAGTATTCAAGATGAAATTACAGATCCTTGAAGACCTGAAGTATCTGTGATTTGACATTGCTTATAGACCTTTTACTAACTCCCTCCAGATGGGTCCTAGTTTTTCAATAGCTTTTCAAAGGTGTCACCCATATTTGAATTCAACTGTCTAGCTAGCTAACCAGTAGAGAACAAAACTGAAAATATAGGGGGACAATTACTTCCTGTTCTTTTATAATAAACCTAATATCACATTTGCCTTTTTGGTAGCCACATCACACAGATGACTCATATTCAATTTGGGTGAACTAAGACCTCTTTCTTTTTTTTACTCAAATTACTGCCAAGCCACTGGAAAAATACCAACTCACAGAATTTTAAATTAAAAAAAAAGACAAAACAAGGCACTATTATTCTAAATCATCAACTTTGAAATGCAGAAAATCTTTTGGGGAAAATTTGAATTTTTCATCAGTAACATTTGAGAATAAGAGATTACCATATTCTCATTATGTTGGGAAACAGACATATTTTGTCAGGCACTTTGATATTTATAGTTATTACTCCAAAGTTATGTAAATTATAGTAATTGTGTCTAGATGAAATTCATCTATTTATACTTGCTTATTGTCTCCGTATTTGATGTGTTATTATTCTCCTTATTATGGCATATATTGCTTCACCAGAACCTTCAGCAGCAAATTATATGAATTAATTTGATTTTTACAATAGAAAGATGATTATATTATACCAGCAGATTATGTTTTTATCTGAAGTGGTAGGGTTATTTACTTGCATTTTCCATTATGTTGAATTAGAACTTGGTGCCACCAATCATTCCTGCCTAATATAGATTGACTTTTATTGCCAGATGTCTATTTCAGAATTAGCCTTTAGGAGCTGATTTAATTTGTATTCCAAATATGGAGTTTTTCCTTCACCTTTAAGGTTTTTATTTCTTAATTGTATGCAAACATGTGACAAACTCCTAGAAAACTAAAATATATATTCCCCTTCTATCATTCCTTCAAAAGAAGCCTAATGATAGAGAACAGCAATAGTATATTGGATTTAGAATGGGGCTTAGACCCCCTCCCCCCACCAATCCTGGGTTCTATTACTTCTGAGGTTTTTTGTAATAATGCATCCTTGGGCAAGTACCATAACTACTCACAGTGTCAGTTTCCTATTTGTGAAATGGACATAACAATATTTGAGATCACCCTTCTCATCATTATTGTGAAGTAAGTGCTTTCTAGGTAGTAAGGTGTTACATCAAATGTGAATTGTTATTGTGATTATTTTTCTTATTCTTCCTGTTTCCATTACGCCAAATTGCTCCTTCTTATTGTATTTTTCTTTAATAAAGATGAGTTTTCCAATTGTAGTCATATGAAAAAAGTGCTCTAAATCACTACTGATCAGAGAAATGCAAATTAAAGCAACTCCGAGGTTATCTTACACTTATCAGATTAAATAAGATGACAAGAAAAGATAATTATGAAGGTTGCAACAGATGTGAGAAATTGGGGCACTAATGTATTGTTGATGGAATTGTGAACTGATCCAGCCATTCTAGAGAGGAATTTGGAACTATGCCCATAGAGCATACCCTTTCATCCAGAGAAAATTCAAACAATTCCTATTTAGCAACATTACTATCCTATAAAACAATTCCAAAAGCTGATTTGCAGTTAGGCAATTAGGTAGTACACTAAACAGGACACAGGGACTAGAGTTAGAAAGATCTGAATTCACATGCAGTTTCAGACACTTATTAGATATATGACCCCAGGCAAGTCACATAATTTTAGTCTGTCTCTAGTTTCCTCAACTGCAAAATGGAGGTAATAATAGCACCTCTTCACAAGGTTGTTGTGAGCATTACATGAATTAATATTTATAAAGAGCTTAACACAGTGCCTGGCACATAGTAGATGTCTAATTAATATTTATTCTTTTTTCTTATTACCATGATAATGGATTGTAGAAATGTCATGTTAGTCTAATGGATTGGGTCTGTTTTCTACTCTGAGTTTTCAAGAGTCACCCTGCTCTTTTAACTGTTGTTTGGTAGAATTTACTGCAAAATCAGAGATAAGTCAATAGAAAAAAAGGCGAATGAATAAGTCCTATAAAAATCAATTCTCCCTCTTTAAGAAATTATGGGATGGAGCCAGAGGTTGAATTTATAGAGCAGAGTTAATTAAATCTCATTATACCCTCTTTTCTCCTACAAGGGAAAAGTTTATCTTTCTCATACTGCTACAATGACTGAATACATAATAGTTTGTCTCATGTATCTCATTACCTCCTCCTCTAAACATTCATCCAACAAACAGTGGGGTTTTATTAGTTCCCTAATGGAGCTGTTTTCATTTTTTTATCTAATTCTTATCAAATTCATATTCCCAGTTGTTAGCCTACTGCCTGAAACATAATAGGTGTTGAGTCAATGCTCAATTAAATTGAATTACATATCTATGCTATTCCTCTAGGATATCGTACTCCAAGCCCTTTGATCCTTTAAAGTGGGAGCTCTTAGGTCCTAGTTAATCCTGATTATGGCTGCTTGATATTTGAATTGTTTCTTTCTGGCTGATTGTAGTATTTTCTCCTTGATCTGATAATTCTGGAATTTAGCCACAATATTCCTTGGAGTTTTCATTTTCAGGTGTCTTTCTGGAGGTGATCAGGGATTCTTTCAATGGCTACTTTACCCTCTGGTTCTAGGACACTAGGGCAATTTTCCTTGATGATTTCTTGAAAGACATTGTCAAGGCTCTCTTTTTTTTTTCATCATGGTTTTCAGGGAGTCTAATAATTCTTAGATTGTTTCTCCTGGGTCTATTTTCCAGGTCAGTTGTTTTGCCAATGAGGTATTTTACATTTTCTTTTATTTTTTTGGTTTTATTTGACTGATTCTTGATGTCTCATTGAGTCATCTTCTACCATTTGTTCAATTCTAATTTTCAGTGAATTATTTTCTTCAGTTAGCTTTTTTATCTTCTTTTGCATTTGGCCAATTGAACTTTTAAATGAGCTGTTTTGTTCATTGGATTTTTTCCCATTTCAGAAATTTTGTTTTTCAAGAAGTTTTGTTTTCCCATTTCACAAAATTATTCTTTAAGGAATGATTTTCTTCAGACAATTTCTATGTTTACTTTTCTAGAGCTCTCATTTCCTTTCCCAATTTTTCTTCTCTTCTGAGACCCTTTTTTGAATTTTTCCCAAAGAGCCTTGTGAGATGGAGATCAATTTATATCACTCTTTGAGGCTTCATCTAGAAATATTTTAACTTTAGTGTCCTCAAGTTTGAGGTCTGTTCTTGTCTCCATAAAAACTATCTTTGATCAGAGTTCTTTATGCTTTTTTGATCATTTTTAAAAGTTGAGATCTGCATTTAGGGCAAAAGGGAGATTGTCCCAAGCTTCATGTACAGGAAACAGTGGCTTCACACTACCATGGGGCTAGTGCTGGCTTCCTTCTCATGTTGGGTGGGTGTGGCCAAGTTTATAGTGGGGTTCAGGGACTCACTATTTGCCTTCTGTAGTTGTGATGGAGGTCTCACAGCTAGTCTGCTGACCCACTGCTGACCCACAAGAAAGGGTAGAACATGCTGTTGTAAAGATAATTGTATAAATATGTATGCATATATTGGATTTAATATATATTTCTATCATGTTTAACATATATTGGACTACTTGCCATCTAGGGGAGGGAGTGAGAGAAGAGGGGGATTGGAACACAAGGTTTTGCAAGGGTTAATGCTGAAAAATTATCCATTATATGTTTTGAAAATAAAAAGCTTTAATAAAAAAAGTAAAAAGAAAAAGGAAATGCTGCTCTATTTTGGCTACAAGCTTCCCAGTAGATTCTTCCAGTGGGGAAAGTCTCTCTGTCCTGGGTCTGCCTGCACTGTGCTGTGCTAGACTTGCTTTGAACACAAAGAGTTACAAAAATGTATGTTGAAAATTATCTTCACATGTATTTGGAAAAATAAAATATTATTGAAAAATAAGAAATAAGTACTGGCATAGATACTAAAGAGGGAAAAAATTGGCCCCTGTTTTCAAGAAGTTTGCCATCTCTCTGCCATGACAAAACCTAGAATACAGTGGTGATTTCCAAGTAAGAGATGGTTGGTACAGAAAAAAAAATGAAGGCAAAATGAATGAGATTGGTCTGGAGAAGCTTCATGAATGTGTGCCTGAAGAAATCAGAATATCAATGAAGAGGGTTAATTCTATTGTGAGATGGAATGGGGGTGGTGAGAGAAAGAGAGAGAGAGAGAGAAGACATTCATGGTATCAACAAATGCAGGGAAACAAGAAAGACCCTGGCTTGGACCTTCTTTCTGTCTCGTTTGCAAAATACATGTGCAGAAGGTCTTATGGTGGAAAATCAGTAGTATTCATTGTCATTTTCTACTCTCAGAAAATGAAAAAAATCAAAGTAGATTTGGAAAGCCAGGTGGAATTAGAAAAAAAAATCTTCACTTGGACAGCACCTTCAAGAAACCTTCCACAAATATAGGGGAAATATCCCTGGATTAGACATGGATTCTGGTTCTAATTCTGCCACTAATTAACAATGTAATCTTGATCAAGTCATTTCTCTGGGTACCTCATCCATGTAATGAGGCTCTGGTTTATCTTAGATAGTCCCTACGGACTCTCAACATTAATACTTTTATGATACCAAACATCTTTTCCATTTTAGGATCTCTGGATTTAGAGTAACAAGAGATCTGAATATCAGGCATGTGCTGGAGCCAGCTTATGCTGCCAGATTTGCTTGTTAAATCTTCCTTCTCTGGAGACAATCAGGGTTAAGTGACTTGTCCAGAGTTACACAGCTAGTAAATGTTTGAGGTTGGATTTGAACACAGGTCCTCCTGACTCCAGGACTGATGTTCTATCTACTGCACAGTTGTGCCACCTAGATGTACCACATGATTGTTAAATTTTAATTGTGAGAATTTACACCAAAGCAATTATGAATGCCCTCAGAGTTTGACTTATTGTTTTGTTAAGATTTAAGGAAATAATGGGGGAAATATTAATAATGCAGAACAGATTTTAAAATTGTGCTTTTTCAGAGAGTTAGTAGTTACCTATTTACTAGCATATTCTTACCTAGAATCCAACCCATAACTGATGTATGAATCCCCTGAACAACATACTGATGTGTGTCTACATAGCTTCTGATTGGATATTTTCAGGGATAAAGAACCATCTGTGAGATAATCCATGTTTGGACCAATGTAATTGTTAGAAGTATATTATGATGCTGAGCTAAGATCTGTCTGTGTGTGTGTGTGTGTGTGTGTGTGTGTGTCTGTTGTTTCTCTCTTTTCTCTCTGTTTCTGTCTCCCTCTTTTCTTTCTGTCTCTGTCTCTCTTTTGCTGTTTCTGTCCCTCTCTATTTCTGTCTCTCTGTCTGTGTCTATCTCTATCTCTCTCCATTTTTGTCTCTGTCTTCCTCTGTTTCTTTCTCTCTCTTTGTCTCTCTGTTTCTCTCTGTCTCCTGTCTCTTTCTCTCCATCACATTCTCTCTGTCTCTCTGTCTCTCTGTCTCTGTCTTTCAGTCTCAGTCTTTCTCTCCATTTTTCTCTGTCTGTCTCTGACTGTCTCAGTCTCTTTCTGTCTCTCTCTGTCTCTCTGCCTTTTTATTTTTTCTCTCTCCATAGAAATTTCATTTATTCAACAAGCATTTATCAGTACTGGATGCTGGGGATACAGACATAGAAAAAATATCTCTGTCTAGTCCTAGATTTCAAAAAGCTCCAAACATCTGGAGAATAAGTCTCTAATTGCTCTCCTGTGTGAAAACCCTTCATAACTAAGTAGATATCTGAAGGCTGTAATCACGTTATCCGGAAATAATTCTTTTCCCTGTCATGAAAACTCCAGAGCATTGACCCAGTTCTGATGAGGGAGGTTTTTGAATCCCTTTCCTAATCTAAGCGTCATCCTCACATCATTCTCTGGACATCTTCCAGGTCATCAATAGACTTCCTCAGGTGCTTTGCCTAAAATTGGATTCAGTGCTCCAGATGTGGTCTAATCAGGGAAGAATACTTAAAGAAGGATCAAAATGTTCCCTGTGAAAACAGTTTGCTGCTCTACCACCTTAATCTTCTATTAATAAGGAACTTGCATAGAAAAAAACTACTAGAAATACCTCTAGCTGTGCTTAATTTCATGTGTTTGAGGTTAAGAAAATGTACCCTTAGGTATGAGGTTCACAAATCCTTGATGTGAAAGAAACAGGAGGCTGGGGAGTTAGAAATTCTCTATTAAAAATGACTTGACTTTTGAATGTGTATGTATATATGTATGTATGTGTGTATAGATATTATATGTATGTATAATATATTCATATATATGTGTGGATGTATATATACAAATACATATATAAATTATATATGTATATGAAAAACACATTATGTATGTATGTATATGTGTATATATATATATATATATACACATATTATTATTGTTAAAAGCTCCAGTCTTCTTATAGATAGAAAAATGCAACCATACCCTTTTAAAGAATACTTCTTTTGATTGGCTCTGGCAAATTGTTGTATTTACAGGGAAAGTAATTTATTCCAGTCTTAATGAAGTGTAGACAAGATGATTTTTCTATACAATGCTGATATAGAAGAAACTGAATGGAATCTTAGAAGATGTTAAGCTGGACTGCTATTTTATCAGTCATTTTATCCTTTGGTGATTTTTCTGATGTAAAGGTTTCTAGCAGTTTCTTTGAAACTCTTGGGATGAAAGGATGGGAAAAAGGAAAAAGATGTATAAACCTTCACCATCCTTTCTCAAAGGCAGGCATTGGAGCATGTAAATTCAGCATTTTCTATTTATTTAATCTCTATACCTGTGATTTCACTGGTGTGGAAGTCCCTTTTACTAGTGCATGAAAGCATTAATAAATTACAATCTTAGAGAGCTGTCAGGGGTACTGAAATGTTAAGTGATCTGTCCATGGTCTCACAGTTAGTATGTGTCAGAGGAAGGATTTGAATCCTGGTCTTCCTAACTTCAAGTTCAGCAAGTCCTCTATCCACCATCACATCATCCTCAGCCTAAAAAAGGTAGGTAGGAAAAAACCCCCAGATCTTTCTTTTAAAATATCACCGGGTCTGGTGGAATGAGTGGAAAATAAGTGGAAAGCCCACTACCTAGTGCCTGAGCTGAGCCTTAAAAGGAGGTGGGGGGAGGTTTGGAGTTAGAGCATCAAAGGCACAGAGTATAACCCATACAAAGGCACAAAAGCAGCAGAGATTTTAATGGATAGTTTGCCTGGAACAACAGGAGATGTGTGAGGGGGGAATCATTGGTAATCAGCCTGGAAAGATAGGTCAAAACCATTTTGTGAGAAGCTTGAAATCTTTAGGTTAGACAAGCTTGCTACATGTTAGTCCAGCTGGGATAAACTGGTCTGCCTTCTGAGAGAATCATTGCATAGCATCTCTTATGGTCTGGCTTGTATGGTGCTTCTGTGTTCATTTATGCATTCATTCATTCAAACTTATATTAATTCATTTGATATTCTTAAATGTCAAATTATGTGAAATGCCCTGGAATCATTGAAAGTTGTTGAATCTCCCTAGGTGACCTTAGGAGAATTGTGCAAAATGCTAGAATTACAAAATTAGATAGTCCTTGCCCTCAAAAAAAATTAAGGAAAACTAGCATTCTGTTCCACAATGGTACAAACACAGAAAAGCAAAGAGAAAGTGTGACTAGAGCAACCCCTAGACTGCTGTTGCAAAAGTGTTACCATGGAAACCTGAGCACTGGTGACACAGATACAAATCCTAGTCATGACCTTTCTCAAAGACATCACTCTAGCATGGCGTCATTATAACAGGCTGCTGTTCCTTTCAGACTTCCCATTGTCCTTTGCTCCTTCTCCCTCTCCCAACTTTGGGCTAGAAGCTCCAAGCCCATTTTAATGACTTTTGGTCCAGGTTTCTGGACCACTTTCTTTTGCGAACATTTTGAACTTTGTCCTTGGCAAGGCATTCTATGGGATCTAGATTTGAAAAATCCAAAACAAGGCATTCTATGTGTTTTGGATTTGCTTGAACAAAGCTTTGAGAAAATGGCTGGTGAGTAGCAATGAAAGTGAACAGCATCCCTGAGCCCAGGGACCCAGAATGCTAATTTAGCTTTAAGAAGAACTGGTATAGACCACTGGAGAACTAAATTGACTTTGGGTGGCCCTTGGTGTCTTTTTATAAGAAACAGATAAATGACTCCAAAAGCATCTTGAGCTGATTGCCTACAGCCTTCAAGGTTCATTCACTGTGTTGGCCCAGGAATTCTAGCACAAAACAAGCTCCAGGAGAAGGGGAATAAAAGCTTCATTTGGAGTCGGAAGTTGTGGTGGGCACGCTTGCAGGATTACTAGTTCTGGAGTTACACTCTAAGTTCAGATCCCATCTCTGATGGTTACCACCTGTGTGAACTTGGAAACGTCTTCTAAACTCCTTGTACCTCAGTTTCCTAATATGTAGTGGTCCAAATACTGGTGGTACTATTCACTACTTATGTGATATTGGGAAAATTATTCTACCCCTGGGAGTTTCAGTTTCCTTATTTTTAAAATGAGGGATCAGACTAGATAAGGTTCAACCCTAAATCATTGGTTCTTCTCTCATTCCTAAACATACCAAACATTTAGGGACCATGTGGTCTTTGTAGCATCTTGAATAGCAGGAAAACAAGGCTTCTGGGTTACCCCTATCCCCAGGGGACCACTGCCCACACTGGACAGTATGTTCAAGGAGACTGTTGCCATACCTCTGTGATTCAAGATTGCCACAGTCAGGGATATATGAAGGATTGTGGAAAACAGAAGTAGCAACAGATTGAAAAAAGGAAAATGTCCCAATTTTCAAAAAAGGGAAATAGAAAAGAGTCCAACCTATAAGCCATTGAGTCTGATTTCACTTCTCAGAAATGTTAAAGAATGGGTAACAATTATGAATATTATTGTTCCGTGAGAAACGACCAGCAGGATGATTTCAGAGAGGCCTGGAGGGACTTGCATGAACTGATGCTGAGTGAAACGAGCGGAACCAGGGGATCATTATACACGGCAACAACAATACTATATGACGATCACTTCTGATGGACATGGCTTTCTTCAACAATGAAATGCTTCAAACTAGTTCTACTTGTTCAGTGAAGAAAGCCATATACACCCAGAGAGAGGGATGTGAAATATGGACCACAACATAACATTTTCATGCTCTCTATTGAGGTTTGCTTGCATTGTGTTTCATTTCTCTGATTTTTTTTTCTTGTGGATATGATTTTTCTTGCACAAAAATGATAAGTGTGGAAATATGTATACATATATTTGATTTGTCAAGTATTCTAACATAATTAACATGTAGTGGATATCCTGCCATCTAGGGAAGGGGTGGGGACTAGGGGGGAAAAATTTGTAACAGAAAGCTTTGTAAGGGTTAATGTTGAAGAATTAGCCATACATATGTTTTGCAAATAAAAAGTTTTAATAATAAAAAAAGAATGGGTAACATTGAAAATGTCATGCCAGACTAAAACTCATTCCCCTTTTTTACACAAGACTAATAAATCAGGAGATAAGGAAAGGCTACACATGGTGTTTACCTAGATTTTGGTAAAACTTTTGATAAACCATAACATTATTTTTGTGGAGAAGAGATAAAAAGAAATGAATTAGACAGACATAAAAAGAAATGAAATAGACAAAAATACTATCAAATTTATTTAGAACTAGACAGATGGCCGGACTCAAAGAATAGCTGCTAATAGTTCAATGGCAGCATGGTAGGAGGTCTCCAGTTGAGTACTCCAGAGATCTGTGAACATTTTTATCAATGACTTGAATAAAGCATAAAAAGTATACTAATCAAATTTGTAGCTTATGCATAGTTAAGAGAAATAGCTAATGCAATAAAAGAAAGAATTGAGATCCAAAAGGATTTTGATATGTTACTTGGCTGAATCTAATAATATGAAATGCAATATAAAAGTAGAAGTCTTACATTTGGGTACAAAAATGTCACAAGTATAGATAAAGGGGAAATAGTTGCTTTCCTGAAAAAGATTTTATGGTACAGTGGACTACAAGTTCAATATGACCTCAAGAATAACCAGAAAAGGTAAAATGATCTCAGGTTACATTAAGAAGGGCATATCCACAAAGAATGTTTAATTAAATTACCTTTCTTCATATCACAGTCCAGTATACACTTCTTTCAAAAATTGATGTCAGAAAAAATGAATTATTTTATGTATGGAAAGATGCTACCTCTGATAAAAGATACATTTGATATGAAGGCACCATTGAGGTGGGGAAAATACCATTTCCTCTCATTGTTTCCTGATGACATTGAGGCACCTTTAAATCACTCATTGGATCAATCAGCTTTAGTCCCCCACTAGATTTTATTTCTCATTGGGATCCCACAGTCATTGGGTCGATGTGCTATGTGAAAACTGGAATTTGAATGTTGGGACATTGGTATTACCAACAAAATTTTTTATATGCTATAAACTTTTCAGCCACCAGATTTACTAGATAATTCACTAGTAGAAGGCATAAGATGCTTTTCCTTCTTCAAACTGCTTCAGTGTGTATACCCAAAGGAGGTTCAGTCTCTGATAAGCCCAGGCCCCTTTGATTGTGCCCAAATTTCTGCCTCTTCCTCTTAAAAGATGATTAGGTGGGCAATATTCTGTTTCCACCTTGAAAATCTGTCTGCTAACCATGTGGGCTGAATCTTCCATACAATTACCTGGTGGGTACACAGCATTTTTTAGCATGTACAATTCTGTGTGTATGCTCGGGGGGGGGTCCTCTGGGGAAACTTATTGCAACCTCTGTCTCTTTTTGGAAGATCCATATAAAAGACCTGACCTGATTCTAGGATTATATTATTCTAATAGTGCTATACATGTTGGACCAAGATTGATCCCTCCCCTGTGCTTTCCTTCCATCATTGTAGTTGTCTGTTCCTGAAGGAAAATTTCCAGCTCTATATTGCATATCCTCCCCAGGGAATAGCTGCTGGTTCTTCTCCTGAAACTCATATCCCAGTGGATGTTCTGATAGTGCCATTTTTAACTGTGTAAATAATGAGCTTATTTTATTTTTGTTTTTTTAAACAGATGAGAAAGTTGTGACTTGGGGAAATTAAATGACTTGTCTGCAGTTCTGTCTAGTAAGTTTCCAAAACACAAACTGAATCCAGATTTTTCCTAACTTCAAGTCCAGCATTCTATCCACTGGGCCATGTAGCTTCTTACAGACTAGCTCTGGAGAAGCATTCTAGGAGAAGAATGCAGTCATCTGGCCAAAGTTGATCTAAAAAGGATGTGTTTAATCCTGGAAAACCATAAAAGGACAGATTTTGTAGGAAAAAAATGAATTCTGCTCTACTTTTTTCTTAGCCCTCCAAGTTAAAAAAAGGACAGTCCTTATTTCATATAATTTCCTTACCATTGTAGATTGTTTTCCAACTTTCTGCTTAGTTTCCTGGCTTGGCTGTCTCAGAATGCTTTTGGCTTTCAGCTTCATTCTCTACCTCCTTACTTTTCAGATCATGAAGCCATTGCATTGTTCCCCACTGGTTCATACCCTCTTCTCATCCCTGTGGGAAACAGGAGAGTCAATTGTAATTTTTTTTCTTTCTGTGATTTCTCTATTGAGAAGTTTTGCCCATTGGAACAGTATTTGGGTTTTTTTTGAGGTCTTCAGGCTCAATTGGAGTCAACAGAGTAATATGGCAACCATATAAACAATTGTAATTTTAGCTCACATTAAGAGAGACACGGTGTTAATGAAGGTACCACCATAGGCTGCCCTTGTCAGATCACTCCTGGAGAATTGGGCCCAGTTCTGGACAACCCATTTAGGAAGTGAAATTTACTCCACTTTGCATCTGCTGCCCTGCCTGGTTTTAATTCCATGGAACAACCTCCTCTCCCCTCTAATTGTGGGGCTACAGGGTGCAGTACCAAACTCCTCCAAATACCTGCTTGATGTTCTATTCCCTGCTTTCCCATCTCCTTTTGTATCTTGCCTTCCCTTTAGATTGTAAGCTCCTTGAGTCCCAGCACTATATTTATTTTTATTAATTGTATCCCCTTCCCTGAGCGCAGTGTTTGCCACATAACAGGCACTAAATAAAAGCCTGTTGGATTGGATTGGAAACTGCAGATTATCAGGAGGTATGGGATAATCAAAGGTCTGTAGACCATGTTATAGGGAGATCTCTTGAAAGATCTGGGGATATCTGACATGAAGAAGAGAAGACTCTCCTCAAGTATCTGAAGGGCTGTCACAGAGAAAGGATTAGGCTTGTTCCATTCTGTCCCAAAGATCAGAATTAGGAGAAATGGGTAGAAATTATAATAAGGCAAATTTCACTTCAATGTCAGCCAAAACTTCCTAAAATTAGAAGTGGAATGTATTGCTTCTGAAGATAGAAAATTTGTCCATAATAAGGTTTTCAAGTAGAAATCAATTCAAGTATGGATTAGACTCCATGACCTCCAACAATTCAAACAATAGCCATGGTATTTACTGTGTGCAAGGTACTGGGCTAAGTCCTGGGGGACGATGACAAAGTAAAGTCATTCTTGCCCTCAAAGAGGCGACATTATTTAATGCAATTCCAAGGTTCTTTCTTCCTGTGATTCCCAGTCTGTTGAATCTGTATTCCCAGAACCAGCATCATCCTTTCTTAACATTTGTTGTTTATAATGTCTCAAGGTATTTGGTGATCTGAAAACTGCACTAAGACATTAGGTCCATACTGTATATGCTGTCATTTGGGCCATATTTTAAGTTACTAAAGCTTCAAACTATACTAAGACTTTTAGACTACCCTTTATGATGCTTTTTTTTAGCAGACACAAAAACCACTGGAATTTCATTTGTCATGGGATAACCATAAATTCAATCTATGTATTTTGTCTCCTTCTAGGCCATATGAACCTAATACTCCTAAGAAGAATTGCTCCATGACCCATATTGTCTCTTTCCTTCTTCCAGCACTTTGAGCATATTATTTTCATAGAACTTCAAAGGTTTCAGACACTCAAGAAAATTCACCGAAGCTGTTTCGTCAATAGTGATAATGGATCTTAATGCTCATCTTACTCTTACCTTCTTATTATTGTACCTCATGATAAAAAGCAATCACTCATTCAATCGATATTTATTAAGTGCCAGCTTTGTGACAAATTGAACATCTAGGTGATGGAGTGGATAGAGCGCTGGCCCAGAAGTCATATCTGGATTGACCCTATCTGTGTGACTCTGGGTGATACACTTAACACTGTTTGCCTCACTTTCCTCATCTGTAAAATGGGCTGGAGAAGGAAATGCCAAACCACTCCAGTATCTTTGTCAAGAAAACTCCAAATGGGGTCATAAAGAGTCAGGCACTGCTGGCAAATGACTGAACAGTAACAAGGACAACAATAGTCCGGGTGCTGTGAGAAGCTTTCATTGTTAGATTGTTTGACAGTTATTACCACAGTTATTCTGTGTGCCAAAAAACAATTCCTTTGTCTTTCCTTCTGAGAAGCATATGGCTGCTGGATCCTCATATTTATATCCTAATTAAAAAAAAAAAGACAACTGCCCCCATTGCTTTGCACATACTAGACACTTAAAAATGTTGCCTTGTTTGAATTAATCTATTAATGCCAATTTGAGCTTAGTATAAGGAAGATTTTCTGACAAATAGATCTGGCAACATAACAACAAGTGTGACTTTAGAAGGCTGATGAGAAAGGAATCATTCTGCCCCTTGCAGAGAACTGATGGACTAGAGATGCAGAATGGGACATCCGGTTTCAGATATCAACGATGGATTGAATTGTTTTGCTTGGCAATGCTTATTTGTTACAAGGAAGGGCTTTTTTGAAAAGAAAGACAGAGTTAGTGAGAAGGAGCAGATGCAAAAAAAGGAGAAAAAAGAGCTTCAATGAAACATAAACAAAACACTCAGGAGAAACCAAAAAATTCAGAAGTCTACATGAACAATCAATGAATTTGTTACTACTGGGTTTAATATATACTTTAAAAAATTGCACGCCACACATTCATGACTTCAGATACTCTTTTTCATTTTTTCTATGTTGAAATATGTGATTGTGATTATTAAATTCATAATAACCATTTTAAGAAACATAAATAGACTTAATAATGGAATAAATCTCTTTTATAAGGTAATGAGTACCCCAGTGGTTAGATGCCACAGATGCTTAGAGAGATGCAAGGTTTGACTTACATGACTCTGGAGGTGCTTTCTAACCTGAAGATTCCCTTAGTCTTATCAAATCTCTAGGGTTTGTGCTACTAATCTTATAGTTAGGGATTTAGTAAAAAAGAATTCATATTTATATAACTCCCTATGAAATGCTAATCTGGTTCAGTCTTGGGAGCTCACAGAGCTCAGTTCCTTTAATTAATAACTTCCACCTGTGAATCAGTCATTTCCAGGACCTCTCTTTATGCATGCTAGATTCAGAACCAGTTTGCTGTCAAATTTTTATCCCATCACAGATGGCCTATGTTTTATTTGTTCGAATCTAACCTCTTATCACATACTTCTGTGTTCCACCTGAAACTTGGGGAATGATTGGGACTTATGTCATGTAACATTTTACTTTTTTTTATTTTAATGAGCTGCTTTGTTGCTTCTTCCTTGCTGTGAAGTGTTACTTCTTTTATTGGCCAGTTTGTTCAGGAAAAATCCTGTCTAGTAATCTTCAGAGCCAGCTATAATATAGTGGAAAGGACCTTGGGTTGGGAAGAAGAGGAAGAAGAAGAAGAAGAAGAGGAAGAAGAAAAGGAAGAAGAGAAAGAAGGGGAAGAAGAAGAGGAAGAAGAGGAAAAAAGAAGAAGAAGAAGAGAAAGAAGAGGAAGAAGAAGAGAAGGAGAGGAAAAGGAAGACAAATTTACACACTAAAATACAGACTTCAAAATCCATGAAGATTCAATAAAACTGTAGGGAAATTAAACTATATTTATGGATAAAACTTTTGCTATAATTGTCTAGACCACAATGATTTGTAAAAATTTAAGAACAGTGTTTAAATAGATATTATAATGCCAAAAATATTCCTAACCTTTAACCAAATGGAATAAAAACCAAAATCACATGGGAGCAAGAAAGAAGTATATATCATCTCTGTTGTTTTAGCTGCTAGTACAGTTGTATGTCTATGATGTTTTCAGAGAATACATAGAGCATGAAGTTACATAATATTCATATTCAACTTTAAAAATTATTTTATCAATTCATGCAAAGTTCTATAAAACATTGAATATCAAGATTATGTAATGATCAACTGTGATGAACTGAGCTCTTCTCAACAATGAGGTACTTCAAGGCAATTATACTAGAGTTGGGAAGGAAAATGACTGTATCCAGAGAGACTGAATATTAATTGAAGAATACTACTTTCACTCTTTGTTTGTTTGATTTTTTTCATCGTAATTTTTCCCTTTTCATATGATTTTTTCTTGCATAATGTGACAAATATGGATATATGTTTAAAAGAATTGCACATGATTACTTGCTGTCTTGAGGAAGGAGGAAGTAAGGGAGGGAGGAAGAAAAATTTGGAATAGAAAGTCTTACAAAAATGAATGTTGGAGGGGCAGCTAGGTGGTGCAGTGGATAGAGCATCAGCCCTGAAGTCAGGAGGACCTGAGTTCAAATCTGATCTCAGATACTTCCTAGCTGTGTGACCCTAGCTAAGTCATTTAACCCCAACTTTTTAAAAAATTGAGTATAATATTAATATATAACTTCATGCTCTATTGGATCTCTGAAAGCATCTTGATAGGAGAGGTAACTTAAAATAGTAGATGGAGACCTGAATTTTAGTCCTGCCTCTGATATATCCTGGCTCTTTAACTAAGGGCAAGCCACTTTCTTGGTGCTCCAGGCAACTCTAAGCCTATAAATTGCAGAGAAGATACTGACTTGTACAAATTGAGGGAATTACCTAACTCCGCTGTTTCCCATACCAATGGAATCACATGTCCAATCTCTATAATTCCTGTTCCTGTCCCCAATAGCAGGATAGTGATGTGTCCCAGGACTGTTTCTTTCTAAACCCTCATTGCAATAGACAAGAGGAATATGATCACATCAACAATAATAATTGATTGCTGCATATTAATATGAAGTTTTATGATAATGATTTCTTCAAAATAATTTCAAAATTGCTTTTACTAATAAACTTGGGGATGAAGAACTACTTGGATTCCCATATTCCACCTTCTCCATGCAGCTAAATTTGATTCATTTCTCAGAATTAGCCTGGCTCAGATCCTACTTCTCTGACTCTCCTAGACTATCTTTCCCTTCCTGGAACTCCTGTAGCATCTCCTCATTTTTTTTTAAAAATTAAAGCTTTTTATTTGTATAACATATGTATGGGTAGTTCCCCAGCATTGATTTTTACAAAGCTCTCCATTACAACTTTTACCCCCAGTCCCCTCCCCTCCCCTAGATGGCAGGAAGTCCACTACATGTTAATAATGTAATAATAGTTGACAAGTTGTGTAAGAAAAATCCTATCTACAAGAAAAAAAAAAGAAAACCAGAGGAAGGCAACACAATGCAAGCAAACATCAATAGAGATCATGAAAATGTTACATTGTGGTCCATATTTCATATCCCTCTCTCTGGGTGTATATGGTTTTCTTCAGTGAACAATTGGAACTGGTTTGAGACATTTCTTTGTTGCAGAGAGCCATGGACCTCAGAATTGATCGTCATATAGTATTGTTATTGCTGTGTATAATGATCTCTTGGTTCTGCTCGTTTCACTCAGCATCAGTTCATGCAAGTCTCTCCAGGCCTCTCTGAAATCATCCTGCTGGTCATTTCTTACAGAACAATAATATTCCATAACATTCATATACAATAATTTATTCAGCCACTCTCCAATTGATGGGCATCCCTTCAGTTTCCAGTTTCTAGCCACTACAAAAAGGGCTGCCACAAACATTCTTGCACATATGGGGCCCTTTCCCTCCTCTAAGATCTCTTTGGGATATAGGCCCAATAGAAACACTTCTGGGTCAAAGGGTATGTACAGTTTGATAACTTTTTGAACGTAGCTCCAAATTGCTCTCCAGAATGGTTGGATTCGTTCACAATTCCACCAACAATGCATCAATGTCCCAGTTTTCCCACATCCCCTCCAACATTCATCGTTATCTTTTCCTGTCATTTTAACCAATCTGACAGGTGTGTAGTGGTACCTCAGAGTTGTCCTAATTTGCATTTCTCTGATCAATAGTGATTTGTAGCAACTTTTCATATGACTAGAGATGGTTTTAATTTCATCATCTGAAAATTGTCTGTTCATATCCCTTGACCACTTATCTATTGAAGAGTGGCTTGAATTCTTATATATATGAGACAATTCTCTATATATTTTAGAAATGAGGCCTTTATCAGAACCATTAAATGTAAAGATGATTTCCCAGTTTGATGCTTCCCTCCTAATCTTGTCTGCATTAGTTTTATTTGTACAGAAACTTTTTAACTTAATATAATCAAAATTATCCATCTGGTGTTCAATTAGGAGTTCCAGATCTTCTTTGGACATAAATTTACTCCATCTCCACAGATCTGAGAGGTAAACTATATTATGTTCCTCTAACTTGCTTACAAAATCACTCTTTATATCTAGATCTTGAACCCATTTAGATCTTATCTTGGTATGTGGTGTTAGGTATGGGTCAAGCCCTAATTTCTTCCACACTGGTTTCCAATTTTCCCAGCAGTTTTTGCCAAATAGTGAGTACTTATCCCAAAAGCTGGGGTCTTTGGGTTTATCAAACACTAAATTGTTAAGGTTATTGCCTAGATTGTCCTGATAACCTATCCTGTGCCACTGATCGATTGCTCTATTTCTTAGCCAGTACCAAATGGTTTTGATGACTGCTGCTTTATAATATAGTTTTAGATCTGGTACAGCAAGGCCACCCTCATCTGTCGTTTTTTTCATTAATCCCCTTGAAATCCTTGACCTTTTGTTCTTCCAAATGAACTTTGCTACTATTTTTTCTAGATCTGTAAAATAATTTCTTGGGAGTTTGATTGGTATGGCACTAAATAAGTAGATTAGTTTGGGTAGTATTGTCACTTTTATTATGTTCACTCTGCCTACCCATGAGCACTTAATGTTTTTCCAATTGATTAGGTCTGATTTTATTTGGGTGGCAAGTGTTTTGTAGTTTAGTTCGTATAGTTCCTGACTTTTCCTTGGCAGATAGATTCCCAAATATTTTATCCTATCATCTGTTATTTGGAATGGAATTTATTTTTGTATCTCTTGCTGCTGAACTTTGTTGGTAATATATAAAAATGCTGATGATTTATGTGGATTAATTTTGAATCCTCCAACTTTACTAAAATTGTGAATTGTTTCTAGTAGTTTTTTAGTTGAGTCTCTAGGGTTCTCTAAGTATACCATCATGTCATCTGCAAAGAGTGATAATTTGGTTTCTTCATTACCTACTCTGATTCCTTTTATCTCTTTTTCTTCTCTTATTGCTAAAGCTAACATTTCTAATACAATATTAAATAGTAATGGTGACAGTGGGTAGCCTTGTTTCACTCCTGATTTTATTGGGAATGGTTTTAGTTTGTCTCCATTACATATGATGCTTGCTGATGGTTTTAAATAGATGCTACTGATCATTTTAAGGAAAAGCCCATTTATTCCTATACTCTCTAGTGTTTTTAATAGGAAAGGGTGTTGGATTTTATCAAATGCTTTTTCTGCATCTATTGAGATAATCATATGGTTTTTGTTAGTTTGGTTATTAATATAATTAATTATGCTGATAGTTTTCCTAATATTGAACCAGCCCTGCATCCCTGGTATAAATCCTACTTGGTCATAGTGTACTATCCTGGGGATGACTTTCTGTAATCTCATTGCTAATATCTTATTTAAAATTTTTGCATCAATATTCATTAGGGAAATTGGTCTATAGTTTTCTTTGTCTGTTTTCACCCTACCTGGTTTAGCTATCAGCACCATATCTGTCTCATAGAAGGAATTTGGTAATATACCTTCTGTCCCTATTTTCTCAAATAATTTGTGTAGTATTGGAATTAATTGTTCTTTGAATGTTTGGTAGAATTCACATGTATATCCATCTGGCCCTGGAGACTTTTTCTTAGGGAGTTGGTTAATGGCTTGTTCTATTTCTTTTTCTAATATGGGGCTATTTAAATAATTTATATCCTCTTCTGTTAACCTGGGCAATCTATATTTTTGTAGATATTCCTCCATTTCATTTAGATTATCAAACTTACTGGCATAAAATTGGGCAAAGTAACTCCTAATTATTGCTCTAATTTCCTCTTCATTGGAGGAAAGTTCTCCCTTATCATTCTTGAGACTAACAATTTGATTTTTCTCTTTCCTTTTTCTTATCAAATTAATAAAGGCTTATCTATTTTGTTGGTTTTTTCATAGAACCAACTCTTAGTTTTATTTATTAATTCAATAGTTTTCTTATTTTCAATTTTATTAATTTCTCCTTTTATTTTTAGAATTTCCAATTTGGTATTTAATTGAGGGTTTTTAATTTGTTCTTTTTCTAGTTTTTTTTAATAATAAGCCCAATTTGTTGATCTTTTCTTTCTCTATTTTATGCAAGTAAGCATCTAGAGATAAAAAATTGCCCCTTATAACCGCTTTGGCCGTATCCCACAAATTTTGGTATGTTGTCTCCTTATTGTCATTCTCCTGGATGAAATTATTGATTGTGTTTATAATTTGCTCTTTCATGCATTCATTCTTCAGGATTAGATTATTTAATTTCCAATTAACTTTTGGTTTATTTTCTCCTGGCCTTATATTACATGTGATTTTTATTGCATCATGATCTGAAAAAGATGCATTTACTATTTCTGCCTTTCTGCATTTGATTTTGAGGTTTTTATGCCCTAACACATGGTCAATTTTTGTATAGGTTCCATGGACTGCTGAGAAAAAAGTAAACTCCCTACTGTCTCCATTCAACTTTCTCCATAGATCTATCATACCTAGCTTTTCTAACAATTGGTTTATCTCCCTAGTTTCTTTTTGTTTATTTTGTGGTTTGATTTATCTAGTTCTGAGAGAGCAAGGTTGAGATCCCCCACTGGTACAGTTTGGCTGTCTATTTCTTCTTGCATCTCTCTTAATTTCTCCCCTAGGAATTTGGATGCTATTGCACTTGGTGCATATATATTTAGTATTGATATTGCTACATTATCTATGGTACCCTTTAATAAAATATAGTTTCCTTCCTTATCTCTTTTAATTAGATCTATCTTGGCTTTTACTTGATCTGAGATAAGGATTGCTACCCCTGCTTTTTTTTTTTTTTTTTGTTCACCTGAAGCATAATAGGTTCTGCTCCAGCCTTTTACCTTCATCCTATATGTGTCACTATATTTTAGATGTGTTTCTTGTAGACAACATATTGTGGGATTCTGGTTTTTAATCCAGTCTGATATCCGCTTCCGCTTTCTGGGAGAGTTCATCCCATTCACATTCACAGTTAGAATAACTAATTCTTTATTTCCTGCCATCTTATTTACCTCATTTTGCATTTATCAACTTTGTCTTCTGCTGTTAGAGACTGTCCTGAGGAAAGGAAACATTTCATTCATCTTTTTGTGATTTAATTTTGTTCCCTTAGTACAAATACTACTGATTCATGTTCAAAGACTTTGAGAAAGAGTGCATCTCCTGAATGAGTATTCCTTCAGTATCACCAGCTATCTGATGAAGCTATTAACCTCTTTCCTATAGTTTTCATCAAAAAAGGGGGGAAAAGGCTGGATTTGAATTCAGGTCCTCCTGACTTCAGGGCCAGTGCTCTATTCACTATGCCATCTAGCTAGCCCAGTAGAAGCTTTTTTGACTTGTGTCCTCCTCTGAAGATGAACTCTGGTGTTTCCTGTTCCCATATTTCAGTGGTGGGGTTCTTCTTTGCCATTTCACTTTTCCTTTAAATAAGAGGTATCAGTGTAAGCATCTCTAATCTTGGAGAGGGGAAATAGTGCCTCAAGCTTAGCTCTCCCCTCTTGGGGAGCTCCACCCTCCTGCAAGTGCCCTCAGCCAACAGTGTCCCTGACCCACTACTTCTATTCTCACCTAGTGCTGGTTCCTTCTAGCCCAGGGCCCCATCTCAGCAGCACACCTGGGCCTGGGGTTCCCAATCAGCTGAGGTTCCTTTCCTCTTCCTGGACTCAACCCTGATTGGACAAACAGTCCAGGAGGTGAAAGTGTCTGTGGTTCCTACTGGGCCTCCAACCACACTCAGCTAGCCCCAGGGGTTCCCACTTGATATTTTTGTGGAGCTAGCCTGGAGATGTTTGCACTTCAGACACATTAATCTCCTGCCAGTCTTTCTTCAGATATTCTCAGTTTGTATCAGGAGGATCCCTGTTCTAGCCCAAGTCTTCTTGATTTTTCACCAATGTTTACCCTGAGGCGAACATTGTTCTATTTGTGGGGGAAATTGGGAACCTACTCTGCCATCTTCCCAAAATCCTCCAAGAAGCATTTATTCAGACAATTGTGCATTATGCTTAGTACTAGGGAAATATAAAGTTTAGGTAAGACACATATTTCTAAGAAAAATAAATTTTTTTGTTGTTGCATCCTTTGGTTGTTCCCTCATGATTGCTTTTTCAAGTCACTTCAGTTAGTACTATCTCTTTCCTGAAATTACTTTGCATTTTTTGGACTGTGACATTGTGATCAATCTCTTAGTAAAATGCGCGGTATTTGAGGAAGGGTCATTCATTCATTCATTCTCCCTCCCCCTCTCTATCTGTCTTATGCATATATATATATACATACATACAATATGTATGTGTATATATACATATATGGTGTCTAGTGCAGCATCTATCACATAGTAGTGTGAATAAACATTTAATAAATGCTTGTTGCTTCCGGGGG
>JAJPUD010002286.1:50873-81694 GCA_023553655.1 Myrmecobius fasciatus | reverse complement strand
TATACGATGATCAATTTTGATGGACATGGTTCTCTTCAACAATGATGTGATTCAAACCAGTTGTTCTGCGATGAAGATAGTCATATACATCCAGAGAGAGGCCTGTGGGAACTGAGAGTGAACCACAACACAGCATTTTAACGCTTTCTGTGAATATTTCCATGCATTCTGTTTTCCTTCTTAGGTTGTTTTTTTTTCTTCTTCTCTTTCTAGATCTGATGTTTCTTGTGCAGTAAGATAACTGTATAGATATGTATACATGTATTGTACTTGTCATATAATTTATCCTATCTAGCATGTATTAGATTACCTGTCATCTAGGGGTGGGGGAAGGGGGGAGGGAAAGGAAAAGCTTGGGAAAAAAAAGTTTTTTTGCAAAGGTCAATGTTGAAAAGTCACTCATATGTTTTGCAAATAAAAAGCTTTATTAAAAAAAAAATAATTTGAGCTAAAACTGAGGAAATGGAAGCCAAAAATAGTATATTTACCTGTAGCTAGAAAGACTGTGATCTATACAGACATACTTTTCTTATATCTAAAATCATATTAAATTTTAACATTTAATTCATAAAAAAAATAAAAATAAAAAAATAAATGCTTGTTGACTTATTTTCTTATTCTTAAAGACCCCTCTGTTCCTCAGACCCCTCCTCAGATTGGTGGATTACTCCTGGAAGCTCTATCTAGAGGAAGTAGCCAGGGTAGCCATGCTCACTCCTTCACTTCTGTGGCTTTGCTGACTCTCCAGATTTCTCCATTAGGCTCCTTGTGGGCACTTCCTCTCCTGGACCCTTTCACTTTCCTTTATGCCTTATCTTCCTCCTTTAGAATGTAAGCTCCTTAAGGCCATGGTCTGTTTTTGGTTTTGCTGGTCTTTGTTTTCTTGGTGTTTAGCTTAGTAATTATCAGGCACATAAAAAACAATTAGTGAATGCTTGTTGACTTGATAACTAAAATGTTTGTTAAATTGATTCTGTATCCTCCACAGGACCCATAGTCCCTTGAACACATTAGTAAACATTTGTTAATTGGAAAGGGTTTCTAAGACTCTATCGGCAGTCACAGTAGGCAGCTAAGCAACTGTCTGGTTAATTTGATTATAGAATCATTTAAAGCAGGATGGAATGCTTCATTACCATCTAAGAATCAAACTCCCTCCTAGAGCAGTTGAAGAAACTGAAACTAAGCAAGCATCTTGCTTAGGGTGGCTCAGTAATTTATATCCAGAATTTGAGCCAGTATCTCTTGCTTCACAGTGCCAATTTCTTTGAATGATACAACCAAATATCTATTAGGTATCAGTTTCCTCATCTATAAAATGAGGGAATTAGACTAGAGTGCTTCTAAGGCAACTGGGTAGCATAATGAAGAGTGTAATGAACCTAGAATCAATAACATCCCAGTTCAAATTCATCCTCAGACACTTATAGCTCAGACAATCGCTCAACAACTGTCTGTCTCAGTTTCCTTAAATGTAAAATGGGAATAATAACAGTACCTTCCTCCCAGGACTGTTGTATAGCTCAAATGAGATGATATTTGTAAAGTATTTTAATACATTTTTTGACTCTTACTAAATGCCTATTTTCTTCCTTTCTAAGGTTCCTTTCAGCTTTGATTCCTCAAAGGTAGTTTCTTTGCATGAACTATTTACATGATTGTATAAACTCTACATTTTCAGCTACATGTCACCTAATCTCAAGAGTTGGAAAGAGCACCAGAATTCACTTAGTTCATCCCAAATCTGAATGAGAAGCCTTTTTCCCTACAACATATCCCTTAAATGGCTATCTGCCTTAGCTCAAAGATGACTAATAGGAGGGGGCATAGAGTACTACTTCTGGAAGAAAATCTTCTGTATAGCTCTAAGTATGAAAAAATATTTCCTTAAAGTGAGGTGAATTTGCCTCTTTGACCATCATAGTTTTAGAGCCAGGACCATCAAGTTCAACTCCCTCATATTTCAGTTGAAGAAATTGAGGACCAAAGAAATTAATTTAAGTCCCTTGGTCAAGATCACATGGTAAGTGGTAGAGCCATGAGCAATCCAGCCCTCTGCCTGCTGTGCAATGACACTTCCATTGGATGCTCCTAATACTGTCCTCCAAAACCAGATAAAGCAAAGCTAATACACATTCTATGTGAGTTTTTCAAACACGTAGAAATGAAAGCAATATTTACAGGGCATAAGGTTTGTAATGTTTTTTTTTTTTTTTTACCAATCTTAACTCATTTTTCTACTTCATCCCATCACTGTCTTTCTAAGTTCCACATTCCTAGTTCCTTCAGATCATTCCCATCTCAAAGCTCTTTCTCATCCCAGCTGCCCTCTTGTGAACACTGTGTAAGCTTATCTGAAGTTGGAAGATGTGTGATTGATTTCATGATTGACAGATGTTGGAGAACTATGGGTATATAATCCTGTCTCACTTATCTGAAATTGAAACATGGGCATGAGTAATCCAAAATAACAATATTCCAAAAGTTATTTCTATTTGGCTTTGGGATATGTTTTGGGGCTTACATTTAGATATGGCTATGTCTAAAATAGTAGGAATTCAAACCAAATCATGAAGCTATGCTTTTAAGGTCAGGCTCTGCCTAGGCTAGGAGGCTCTTGGTTTATTATTACCACTGGTAATTTTTTTTGCCATTTGTTGTTTCAGTCATGTCCATTCTCTGTGGCCCCATTTAGGGTTTTCTTGACAAAGAGAATGGAGTGGTTTACCCATTCTTTCAGCTCATTTTACAGATGAGGGACTGAGGTAAATGGAGCTACCACAATAACCCCTCATTATTCCTTTTCTTTCTACTCCTCATCCCATGTTGTCATTGTTCATCATCAACCTCAGCAGACCTCCCTTTTCCTTTCCTTTTCTTTCTTTTTTTTTGTGGACCTTATTTTTTTGGAAAGAAAAAAAAATTTCCTTAAAGGTTTAAGGGATGGTTTAAGTTAAAGAGGTCATCCCTTTCAGCTTTGCTCATCTCCAAGTCACTGAAAGGAAAGTTAGTGCAAAGTGATGCTGATGGTGTCCATAGCAATGCAGGGTAGCAAGATGGAGAAATAAAAAATGCTAAAGCAAGATATGTCTGAGTAATAACTGAGACCCATACATAACCTAGTCTGGTTTCTGTTCACCACAAATGATGAATTGTCACTTAAATGGTCCTGCCTGGATCACTACCTTGTCACAGAAGCTCACTGAAACTATGAGCTGCCCTGCTGGGCAGGGTTACCCAAGATGGACAGCTCACAGTGGAGAGTTGTGACAAAAGGTGATCTACTAGGGAAGGAAATGGCCAATCTCTCCTATATCTGTTCCAAGATAATTTCATGGATTAGACAGACTGTGGACCATGAGACTACGAGAAGTCAGATACAAGTGAATGACTGAACAACAATACCTTAAATGGTCTATAAATTGATGGAGGCTAAGTGAAAAACTCACTTGGACATAGTGCTCTAAGAGCGCTTCATTGTTACATCCAGTGACTCAGATAATGTGTCATTTAAGCCATTTATAAAAGCTTTCATAGTCAAAGGAAAACATAGAAGTGGGAGGATGTGAACAGAAAGGAGAGAATAAATTGCATGGTCCCTGCTTTTGTTTTTTATGCAAAAGTAATAGAAATGATTTTTTAAGTGTTTTGGTGAAGTCAATTTAAGCTTAACATTTTTTCTTATTTATTTTAATGTCAAGTTAGGAGATATATTCTTTTTGCTGTATTTCTCTCAAATGCTAATAGACCAAACTGATGAATAGATTAAAAAATAATGACTGTCCTAGATGTTGGGGAACTCAAAATGTGAAATTAGCAAATTCTCATCCAATTCAATCTAATCTAATCTAACAAGCACAACAACTCCAGCTCCTTTACTAATGTTTGGTGTAATCTGGGCAACCTCTCTAATCCTTTCTAACTGGACAAATTATGGAATGTTAGGATAAGAAAGGACTTTAGAGACTCTATAACTAAAACCTCCCCATTTTACAGATGAGAAATCTCAGGCCAGAGACATGGCTAATCATTACCAAGTAGTAAGTAGCATCAAAACCCTTGAAGTAGCTTAGAGAGTTGGAACTCAAACCCACCCAGTCTTCTATCTTCAAATTCATTGGTTTTCCCCCCAGTAAGACAAAATCTGTTACTGCTAATATTAAAATTCATCATTCAGGTCTACGGCTAATTTGTGAAGTTCTACCAACCAATAAGGAACACAAGGAATACATAGTAGATTTTGTACTTGGTACTTACAAAGTTTATCCAGGGAACAACAATTTAGAGAAATCAAATAATGTCTATTATTTAAAGAAATCAAATAACTTCATGTTAACTTGTAAAAAAAAACTATCTCATGGTTAGTTAAATAAAAGAAGCATAATTTATTTGTGCATGCAACACTATGGGAATTTGGGTATATGATTCACAAGAATAATTATAGGAAAATTAAAGGAATAAATGGAGAAAATATGGGGATAGAGAAGGCTGGTAAATAGATAATCCCACTGAAACTAATTTCACCTAAACTCCAACTCTACTGTCATTTGTAGTGCAGAACAAATTTGGGAGTACATTTTATTATTGAGACAGAACAGCTCCTACATTAGAACATGTAGTATAGTGTAAAGGATGCTAGGTGGGAGTTTGGAAAATCTTGGTTCAAATCTTGGTTCTACTACAGATGTATTACTGTACCTTATTACTCTGTACATATACTATTGTTAAATTGTTTTTCAGTCATGTTTAACTCTCTGTGACCCATTTGGAATGGGTTGCCATTTCCTTCTCCAACTCATTTTACAAATGAGGAAACCGAGGCAAAAAAGCTTGAATAACTTGCCAAGGGTCAAACAACTAGTAAGTGTCTGAGGCCAGATTTGAATTCAAGAAGTTGAATCTTCCTGATGTCAGACTTGGCACTCTATCCATTTTACCACCTAGCTGCCTCTTATACTGTACCTTGGGCACATGATATAACCTGTATCATCATGCAGAAAAGAAGTATTAAAAATAGCTGCATCTTCTTTCTTAGATACTGTGAAGATAAGATGAAATAATGTAGATGGACCAATTTGTAAGCCAAAGTTTGCCTATTTACCATCATCATTATCACCAACACTAATACAATATTGATGTAAAAAAGACATAAGTTTTTGGGCATAGTAAAAACAAACAAAACAAAACAGCAACCATGTTCATTAGATTAATATTATCTTGACCAATTTATGTATTCATATATTTTTGTAATTTTAATTTTCCAAGACAAACGATGATAGCCAAAGCTGATGTTTAAAGTACCCAGACATTATTTGCAATTAGATTACATGGACAGAATTTATGGGGAGGAGGATTAACTGATAGATACTAGACTTGATATCAAGAAACAGTAGATTCAAAAATTGCCTATGACATTTATTAACTGGCTATGGGCGAAACACTCAGCCTAATTCTCAATTTCCTCACCTGTAAAATGGACATAATAACATCTACCTATTTTAAAGTGGTGCTGTAAGGCTCAAATGAGATAATGTATCAATAGTTTTTGAAAACTTTAAATCATGATGTAAATTTCAGTTATTAAATCCTTGAAAGATTTTTTAAAAATGTTTTAGTTCTTCCAAAAGTTAAGAATTTTGCTTTGTTTTGATATTAGGTGGATGGCAGTGTATACATTTGTGATTTTATCAGTATATAGAATTCCCTTTATGAATGCAGATGAATAACACTGCAATTTAAAGGCTTAGAGAATGGCCTGGGGCATTCTAACTTTAAGCTACTTGTCAAGAGTCACAGAACCATCATGTGTCAAAAGCAAGATTTGAATTAAGGACTTTCTGACTCCCAAGTTTTCTCTTTACTCTATCACACTATCTCTCTTGTCTGAGTTGTTTTAATTAACTGTACTGTAGAAACAGATGAAAAACCTTTTCTTACTCCCATATTATAGTTTTATTTGAACAATCTTATCCCACAATTTTATCATTCAGAAAAAAAGGAGAATAAAGAGCTCAAATTGTGAGAATATTATTTTTAAAAAGTAACAAAAATGACTTTTAATTGTTTTGTATTGGTGCATTTGGCATAGGAGCCATTATGTCACCCCTATTAATCATAAAATTCACCCTCCCTACTGATAAGCAATGGTCCACACTATATAGTGTTCTATGGATCCCCAATTATTCAAAGGAGGGCATAGGGAAGTACTTTTTTAAATTGATTCTTTAGTACCATGCCTGATCTCTATGATTTCAAAACATTCAGTTTCAATTTTGTAATTGTTCTTTCCATTAATTTGTCATAAGTATTGTGCATATTTTTTGCACTGCTTACTACATTTTGTATCAGTTTATACATGTCTTTTCGTGCTTCTCTGTTCACCAAACAGTAAAGCAATCAGAAGTTGCAATAGATGAATTTGATTACATGAAATGGAAAAGATTTTGCATTAACAAAATCAGAATAAGAATAAGGATAAGAAGAAAAGTGAGAAAAAATCTTTGCATGTAATATTTCTAATTAGTATTTGAAATCCAAGATAAAAGACATGGATAAGAAATGGATAAGGACAAAATAATTTCCCTAACATAGGTAGAAAAAGCAGTTTCAAAAGAATTGCAATAACCATATAAAATAATTCTTCATGTCACTAATAATAGAAATGTAAATCAAAACAACCTTGAGGTTTTACCCAAAAAAATTGGAAAAAGGTGAAAAAGGATCAGAATAATCACTGTTTGAGGAGATGTAAAGACAGGCACTCTAATGAATTCTTGATGGAGCTATGAATTGATACAAACATTCTGTTGGAAATGTTCAAATAAAGTGACTAAAATTTCTCATATTCTTTGATCCATTATGATTCTATCTTCAAGATAAATATTTTGCTAGTATTAAGATCATGATTTTTGCATTATTGCTTTTTGCTTCTCTTTTCCAGACTCTCCTTCACTTCTGTTTGCATTTCCAATCAGGTTTTTTAAATTTTTTTGCTACTATGGATTCAATTCTGCTTTTCTATTATGATTTCTCATTTAAGTCATTTAGGGATGTGATTTTGTAGTTTAATTTTAGGAATTCACAGTGTCAACTTCCTTATAAGATATTGCTTTTTTTAATCTTTTTTTTTACTTTGAAATTTATTTTATTTTTTTATTATTAATATTTTTATTTGCAAAACATATGCATGGGTAATTCCTAAACATTAACCCTTACAAAGCTTTCTGTTACAAATTTTTCCCCCCTACTCCCCACCCCTCCCCTAAATGGCAGGATATTCACTATATGATAATTATGTTAGAATACTTAAAAAATCGAATATATGTATAGTTATTGCATCATTTTTTTGTGCAGGAGAAATCATATCTACAAGAAAGAATAATCTGATAAAGGAAATACAATGCAAGCAAACCTCAATAGAGAATATGAAAATGTTATGTTGTGGTCCACATTTCACATCCCTCTCTCTGGGTGTATATGGCTCTCTTCACCGAACAATTGGAACTGGTTTGAAGCATTTCATTGTTGAAGAGGGTTATGTCCATTAGAACTAATCCTCATATAGTATTGTTGTTTTCGTGAATAATGATCTCTTGGTTTTTTTTTTTTTAATCTTGCTTTTTTTTTCAAATTTGTTTTACTTAGCTAATCTTTTTCCCCTGAGGCAATTGGGGTTAAGTGACTTGCCCAGAGTCACACAGCTAGGAAGTGTAAAATGTCTGATACTAGATTTGAACTCAGGTTCTCCCAACTTCAGGGGTAGTGCTCTATCCATCGCATCACCTAGCTGCCCCTATTTAGCTAATCTTAAAGTTATACTTCCATTTGTTACTAATATTCTCCTAGATGATTAACCTGTTTAAATTTCAACTGAGTTTTCTTCCTCCTGAAATCTTTGGTTATTTTAATTTTTTCTTCCTTATATTCCCTTATTGTTTACTCCCTGATTCCTTTCTCTTGGGGACTAGACTCAAAACAGACGCAGCTTCCTCCCTTGAGGAAGTTAAAAGAGAGGTGCTGAATGAAAACTTTAGAGATTAGGGATTAGCCTTCTTTGCTGTTATTTCAACAAAGTGTTACTGATGTTCTAGATTATTGGGGAAGCTGAAATTGTTTATTTCTTTCTAGTAGAGGTCAGAGAGGTTGTGAGGATTTGATAAAATATATAGCACTCCATCTTTTTTTTTTTTTTTTTTTTAGTGACTGCTTACTGTTAATAACATACTTATCTTGTAGAATTGAACAAAACTGCATTTCTAAAGAAGTGGTTATTTAAGCTTGGGCACATTTTAAACTGTCACTCTCTCCCCAGTCTGAAACACTGATTCCCATTCATATTTGTTGATATTGACTGTAAGATTTCAAAATGGACTAAGGAAATTGATAACTTGATAGAATCTTAATAGCACAAAACACTTTTTCTTCTTCATATTTTATATATCCTTTTATATTATGACTTTCTAATAATACAGAGCTATGGAATATTATAAATTGATCATCTAATCATTAAGCAATTATGAAATCAAACCTGTGATTTCTAAAATTCACTATCTCTCATCTGACAACTGGAAAATTGCTTTTGAGTATGACTTTATAACTTTTGTTTTATGACTATAATAACCTTTATAACTTCTATTACATTTAGTTTGGTATACCTATTGCATTTGTTTGACATGTGTGTGTATGTATATATCTCATGGATTTTTCAAAGATCAATTTTGAAAATAAATGTGAAAGTGCTCTGTAAAACCAATTAGAATGACTTTGAACTGAAATATGAGTGATTTTCAATCTATGAACTGTCATTATAGCTTCTTAATTATCAATCTACTTAAACTACTTTGAACTTGTTTACATATTCTGTCTGTACAACTTCTTGGGGAAAGTAATAGGTCTTTAACTTTATGACTGATAAGCAAATTACTTTTTTGGGGTATTAGACTGGAAGCTCTATGAGGACAGAGATAGTATCTTAATCAAACTTTGTAACTCTTCCATTACCTGTATCTGGATACAATGGATTCTTAAAAATATTTATTGACTTAAATGATGCATTCCAAATCGATTTGTCTGTTTATGTTAGAACTACTTACTTCCCTATTACCTTTTAACCTCTCTTATAAGAAGAACCAGACAGCTAGGTTATTTAGGGGACAGTGTACAAAGCCTGGAGTAATGAAGACCAAAGTTTAAATTTGGTCTCAGATATTTATTAACTATGTGACCCTGGCTAAGTCACTTAATCTGATTGCCTCTGTTTCCTCATCTGTAAAATGAGCTGGAGAAGGAAATGGCAAACCACTTCAATATCTTTGGCAAGAAAACCCCAAATGGTGTCACAAAGAATTAAATATGACTGAGGCAACCAAACAGCAAAAACAACAATAATAGGAAAAACCATATCTACTGCATCTTTTGATTTTCTCCCAGTACTTTCACTTTCCTCAGTTCTTTATCACTATGTTCTAGAAGATTCTTGTATAATTAATTTTGGAAAACTAATATGGGTTGAACAGTCATACTCTTGGTTCCTAGAGAGCCTTTCCCTATGTACAAATCATATGCTAAAGACAAAAATAACTTGCCTTTCGAATAAGATCTTTCTAAAATGTTCACTTTCTTTTCTAAGTGCCAAATATGGATGAGATTAAAATTACAGACTTTCTGTGAATATTAGTAAATTATCATCAACTCTGAACATGTTGGTGACTGGTGTCAACTTACCAAATGCTAATATTTGTATGATCCTAAATTGTTCACACAGGTGTTTGATTATTTTATGTTGACTAAACACTCAAAGTGTGCTAAGTAGTGAATATAAACTACATTGACTGGAATAAAATTCATGATCATCAGACGAAAACCAGCTGCCTCCTTCCTTCCTCTCCCATTCCCAAAGTGCCCCACAATTTTCTCTGCTATAAATGTTTTCAAGTAGCCTTTTATTTACTGTAGTTTTTTTTAAATAGTTTGTCAAGTGGTCCTTAATAGACTGATTTTAATAAGAGGGAAGTCAGCTGGAACAGACTGCTCTGGCCTTGAACCACAGCATTAAGGCATGGGCACACACCAGGCAACACTGGAAAATTGTGTTCTTTTATGTGCTACTTCTCTAGAGGAGGCTTTAATCTTTCACAGCAAGTAGTATAAAAGTGCATCATTAAAGAAACATCTCCAAACTGTGAAAAGCCTAATTTTCTGCATTAATTTTTTATGAAAATTTCCATTAAAATATATCCTTACCCCTATACATCCCTTTTGTATTATATTTTAGATAGCTTGACCTAACAGTAGTCTCAACTCTGATTCTTGAAAGGTTAGGCTTTGTTAAAAAGTCTCTCATGCTTTCTTTGTGGACACTTTGGAGAGATTTGTGGTAGATTATTTAAAAGTTATGGAGATTCAGATCTGTTTAAGTAATTTATAACCAATGAGAATCAGCATCCAAACCCAGATTATTCATTATTGGACCAATATCAGCTTATAAGAAGGACTCTAGCAGAATGTTTCAGGAACGTGTCCTTATCACTGTGTTGAATTTTTAAAAAATCCAAAACTTGGACAGAACTTAGATGACATAATTATCATACTCTCAGATGACATAAATACCTAACATATTGGATGATAGGAAGGATTAAAAAAACATCAATATCCTGAGCTATTGAGTCAATGTATAAATATAATGTCTTCCACTTAGATTTTGAGTCATTTTTACAAGGAAATCATGGCTAGATAGTTTATCTAAAAAGAGCTCTGGGAATTGTAGAGAAATGCAAGCTCAATATGAGTCAACAATATATTCAGTCATTAAAAAATAGGGTAATATTAGATTTGTAATATAAGAATACTATCCTGAATAAGGAAAGGGATAAATAGTTCTATTGTACTCTGGTTTAGTCAGACCTTATCTAAAGTAATGCACTCAGTTTTGGATGCCACATTTGAAGAAAGACATTGATAAATTGGAGTTCATGTAGAGAAGAGTGATGAAGGGTTGCAAGATCATGCAAGCCATTTAAGGAAGATTTGAGAGAAGAAGACACATGATTTTAAAAGATCACCATGTGTAAAAGTTATTGTATTTGTTCTACTTGGTCCCAAAGGGAAGAACTCAGAATGATGAATAGAAGTTTCAGGGTAACAAATTTCAGCTTCATGCAAGATTTAAAAGAAAGTGGAAAAATTAGATCCTTTTGGAAACATAATGAGGGAGTAATAGACCTCACAAAAAAAAAACAAACAAAAACTCCAACCTTCAAGAAAAAATGAATATTCATTTGTGGATGCTAAGGAGAGGATTATTGATCAGATACAATTTGGAATAGATCTCTTCTGAAGTCCTTCCAAACTTTGAGATTCTTTGAGTGCAGGGCTTGGCAGACATAGATTTATTCTCTTTGGGTGGTTTCTCCATTTAGTTTAAGATAGATTTAGTTGAATGGGCTCCAAGTGAATTGCTTTGAAGAGAAGGAGAGAGAAGGAAAGAGAAAGAACTTAAGACAGCTGGGTAGACTGAAGTTGATCCTCTCCTTGGCTTTCCTGCAATATTTTTTTTTTAAAAAATGCATATATGGTAAACCACAACATCAATATCTCTTAATTTCCTATGGTCCTCACAAGAATTAGCAAATCCATTCCTCCAAGGAATGGACCAATTGTTCTAGGAACAGGAATGTTCCTTCTTTTTATTCTTAACATTGGTAAGATGTTAATGGCAGACTCCGGTGCTGACTGGAAAAAATGCTGCAAATGAATCTAGCATACTATCTTTCTTTTTCTCCATAGATTGGTCTCCCTTGCTCTTCTGGAAAAAAATGAACAACCAAGTTGGACAAGGACACTCACTGGGGCTCCCACCCCTGACTTACCCAGAGCTTTCCAGATCCCTATGGAGCTGTCCTCAGTGCTGAACTTCTTTCTATAGCAACCATTACTCCCAGTGTACCTCTCTTTGGAAGGGAAACAGAAGGGGAAAGAATGGGGGAGAAGGGGTTCGGGTGGGATTGGGGATTGCTGGGGTTGAAGGGTGATGGTGGAGAGAGTTGGCTGTGTGGAAGTGGAATGAAGAAACGAATCTAGCTGAAATGTCACTTGTGATGAAAGTTTGTGTGGTCATGGCTCACTGGTACCGCCATATAAATCACTACAGCAGAGCACCATAAATACTTATATTGAATGACTGCCTCAGTTTAGGTCAAAACCTAAACTAAAAAAACAAAAACAATAGACTCCAAAATTACTCGGTTTTGCTAACACATACCTTGTCTCCTTCATTTCCATTCTCCCATCAAGTTCTTCCTAGATTCTAAATAGCAATGGCAGGACTAAATGCTGTTTGGATCCCTGCACTCAAACACTTTCCTTGATAATATAAAAGTATTTCGTGTAGTGATACCTCCTGAGCTCCTTTCTTTTTATATCCAAGTTCATGCTAAAGAGGTGGAGGCAGAGCAATCGGAACGACCTAGAAAGCATTAAGTTATTAAAATTTCCTGTTTCCTTCCTACTTGAGTTCTGTAACTTCTCACCGTCACTTCTCAACTGCAGTCCATAACTTCACAGCAGGTTCCACTTTTCTCATTACTATGATTATTTTGTAATACCTTAACTGGATGCATACAAATGTTCTCAGCTTCCCTCAAATGGCAGGATCAAAGTGCTGGGAAAGAAGAGCTAAGTAGGGGTGCATGGGAAGAGGCTCTATTTCCCTTTCCACTCTCAAATACCCATCTTCCTCTAGTAAACTAATAAATCTAGTTCAGTATCCAAGGAGAGTCTACTGTAGAAGCTGCAGGGATGATAAACCTGGAAGAAGGAACTTCTGTACTTCTGCTGTCTACCAGTACTGATGACCCAGCCCTCTGGGCACCAGCCCTAATACACTAGGTGAGACTATGTTCCATGTTTTGGCTTCACTAGGTCATCCATCAGGTGGCACTTTTAATAGGAATATAATAGAATTTTATATATATATATACATATATATTACATATATATGTATATATATATATATATAGAGAGAGAGAGAAATTTAATAGAAATTAAAGTACAATGTACTGAGGAGATGAACAAAGAATACGACATTCTCCTTCCTCAACAATCTTATAGAAGGTATCAATAAGTATAATACAAATGAAAATATATATTGCCAACATGAAGATAAAGTACCCTAAGGTGAGTTAGAAGTATTATAAAATGCAATGTTGTACCATATCCATATAGAAGGGAATATTTATGTTTATGTAATATGTTCGGTGAACATATATACACACAAATTATCAAGGTCTGGGTGCATTAGATAGTTCTAATTCTCTGTTCATGAAAATACCCAGACATACATATACACCCTCCCTTTTCTCTTCAGACAAACATGTATGGACTCAACATGCACCCAAAGCCCTGGAAGCCGTGGTCAACACCCTTGGCTGCTGAGCTAACCAGAGACTAGCAGGATCCTCCAGCAACGGGACATCGATCAGTTTGGGTCAGGAGTCAGGGGACTCATTCCAGGGCACCAGAGGGTGCAACAGCTAAAAGGACTGATCCTGTTGCTCTCTGCTGTGATAATGCCAGTGGGACTAGAGGACAATTGTCTTCTTGTATATGTGACTGCACAGGTGTACAAGATGCATAAGGTAACCAAATTTCTCATTGGTAATCTGGCTTTCTCATGTATGTTGCATGTGGGCCTGTAACCTTAGTTTATGCCTTTGAGTCCCAGGATTGGGCCTTTTGGAGGTAATTTGTTCTACTTGATGTTCTTTCTGCAGCCAGCAGATTTGCTGTCTTTACCTTGATTCCCAACACTGTGGACTTCTCCTTCATGCTGGTGCACCCATCGTGCTGCTACTTCTCCATCTCAGTGCCATATGATATTAGCCATCTAGACATTATCTACAAGCCTGGCCCTGCCTACTGCAGGGCACACTTAGCATGAGGAACTGAAGTCATACAGGGTGAGACCCTACAAGGGGTTCTGGGGCTGCCAGGGTTGTCATAATGGGCTACTCCTGGTCATTTGCCTGTTCCCTTTGCTAGTCATCCTGATATTCTCCATAGGGTTGTCCTTTAAGCTTCAGGACCAGGTTGTGCCAGGCTGTTACCCAGAGCCAAGCTGATTGGGACAGGGCACGTTGCCATAGGACTTTTTGTTGGTAATTGGAGTTATGGTATTTGTGGGCTGCTGGCTGCCTCTGCATGTTTTTAACCTGCTGTGGATCTCAGCCTGGATGCATTTGGGCTGGTTTGCTTTGCCACTGCTTTGCCATGAGATTTTCTTTTCCTACCCTTTCATCTAAGTCAACTTCCATGAGAAGCTGCATAGGGTGCTGTTCTCCTTGCCCTGGAAGATTTCACCCAATGCATATAAACATGATTGTCAGAAAGCTGGTCTCCTTGACCTTGATATCCATAAGCATTTGCTTTGAAGAGTTCCCTTCCCTTTGGAAGACCAGAATAATGCTACAGAAAAACAGGGGCTTGCCAATCTTGTTCGTATTATCTGTCCTAAATGGTGACTTTCATTGTGGTATGCTTGGTTGGGGTCTGTATGCCATTGTTTTGAATCACGATGCAAGAGGCAAAGTGTTTATTCTTTTCCTCATTATCCCCAAAAGAAAACAGGCATATGCCATTCCCCCATTTTAGAAAAAGTAACAATATTTGAGTTTCTTTTGTGCTTTTCCATGGTTGCTGACAAAATAATGAAATTTTTAAAAACGGGGGAAGGGGATGAGGATAATATTTAAATAGAAAAGTTTATTGATGGTAAGGTTTCTTGATATCTTCCCAAGGGCTGAATGAGGTTATATTTATAAAAGTACTCATTTAAGAAATAATTTCAAATCAATTAGTATTGTGAACTTATGTATGCTCAGTGACTCCTGGGAAATCAGAATTTTTAAAACTTAAAATTTCATATAATCAGTGTTTTGTGTAGGCTTTCACTTTTAAATTGTTTAACAGTCTACTTTAAAAATTGTGATGAAACAAGAAAGATAAAAAGTCTCATTCTCTTCTCTGCCTCCAGTTCCAAAGAAGTGTTGGGAAGAAACAAAATTAATCTATAATGAGAAACAAAGAAAAGTTGTCACTTATTTAAGTGGAGCAAAATAATCTATACAGATAAAGGCCTATCATATGTAGACATATGATGCCTTGCACATGAGAACTTAACATATATCAATTGATTTTATATTTATATATACATAAAATATATGATGTGCACTATAATGTTCTTTCTGCATCACTGCAATAAGTCAAAATCTGCTGTGTGACATTTAGTATTGACTCTGTCAAGACAAATTTGGAATATAGTGAACTTCCATGTATTAGCCCATGTATTAGAAGACATTTACTCAAGAACAGAACAGAGCAGAAAAATCCACTGACACACACAGACTGTGGAGACCAAATACTCAATTCCCTTGAAGGCCAAATAAACAAGGTAAAAATACTGGACAGAGATACAGCTTAAATAAAGCTTCTCCTAACTTGCAGAGTAAATTAACTGTAGACCTGGAAAGCCAACTAGCCTAAAAAATACTAGCTTTCCAACACATAAGCATATTTGATAGACTACCTCTGAAAGTGTCTTAGGGGCAAGAGGCTAGGGAATTAACATATAGTATAAGATACAACAGATCAGATCATCTCCTCATTGGAGCTAAAAAAAGACACAAAGTCTCTTAGATTATTTTAAAGTCATTTAGCAGATTACAATACTGTCACTAAATGTTAGAATATCAACCCTACTTTCTCTCATCACCAAAAGCTTCTCTATGGAAGAAAAAAAGCAATTTCAAAGTCAGAAATAGTAACAACAGGTAAAACTAGAAATCAATATTCAAGACTTGTCTGGAAGCTGAAACCAGAGATCATTATTCAGAATTTGACTGCAATTAGGCACATATCTATCCTTTAGTATTTTATCCAGAGGCCTAGGTAAAGGAAGAAAAGTAAATAAAAGGGAATTAGGAAAGGCTGTGTGTATGATTCTAGATCTAGACTATAAAATTTTCTACAATACTACTGGTAAACCTGATATCAGCTGCACCTCTGAGTTTTTTATGGATGTGAGTAAGAAAGGAGTCTATACTAAAACCCAACAATAACATAGAGTTGCCCACTTTAAATCACCTCAAGTTTCACTTCAAATCTGTTCTTACAATTTCAATAATTCTAGCAAGCAACTAAAATTTTTTGAATGCCTCAAGGCCAGACAGTTTCCTCAGTGCATAGATGTATAGATTTTTTTTTTTTTTGGTAGGGAGGAGGGTGTTGCTGAGAAAAGATCGCCACTTCTGATTAACCTTGGCTCCTTTATTGGAAGGTTTAACAGATGAAAAGCGTTAAAAAATACTTTTCCTAATGAGTCTCAGGAACACCTGTCTTGAAACTAGAGTTAAATCAGACAAACTAGGGTTTAGGTAATTAGGAGCTGGATTCTGTACTGATTCCTCCTGATAGCATGAATTAACCTGTCATACTTGATGGATGTTTCCATAGTACTGAAACAGATGGCTCATCAAACAGCACTTGAGGGAATTTGTACAGTTCATACAGAAACAAAGTCCTTGTATTAAACTGGAATATTTTAGATTGTAGGCACAATAGACATAATCTGAAAACAGTATTTAAAAACAAGTTTATTCAATTTAAAAAATTTCTGTTATACAGTTGTATACATTGTGTTCTTAATTTAGCTGTTGGTATAAATCTAGATCATAATTTAAAATATATTTATAGTAAACAATCAGAATTATGATCCTAAAACTTAAGAAAGAAAATTATTTTGATATTCCATATTGCTTCTTATCATAGAAATGCTTGCAATAAGGTTGAAAAGTTTAAGAATCAAATAAGGATATCACAGACTCTGTAGACAATAGAGTATTATATTATGCTGACACACTAGAATTGGTATGATACATTTCACCTCCAACTTTGTATCTTAAGAATGCTAAAATATTTCTTCAGGTCCATTTTTATATAAGTTGAAAGACCCTGAAACTTTGCCACAAGCGTAACTTTCTTTCCTGCTTAGTTGATGAATAGCTATGCTTTATCATAATATGTTTTTCAAACAAGCTTCATTGAGCAGGAATTTAGCAAAATGTCTTTAAATACTATTAAGATTAATTTTTCTATGTACTCTTGTGTAAGGAGTGTGTGTAGGTGTATTTACCCATATATATGTTTTATAGTTATTTTAATTATTTACATTTAAAATATGTAAATTGGTAATTTTATAAAAACAAATTAATTTTAACTTCATGTGAAATCAAAACTGGGATTGTCATTGATTAACTTTAGGACCATTTTCTCAAACAGAAATTCATAGAAAGGTCATCTATTTGGTGATGTCACCGAATATGTACAAATAAATCTTGTTAATATTAGCAGTCCTAAGTAAATAAATCCCAAAAACTTGGACTAGAAGGACTATGGCAATAAAAAGAATTCAATTTTGTACTCATAGAATTTTATAACCAAAATAAATTTGAAATTAAGTCTGCCCTACCTTAGACACTGCACCCATAATGTGCTAAATTGACTTGAGATTTGTAGTCTTCCTCATCAATATTTTAGATTTTACTTTTAGCATGAGAAGCAGAGTGGTTACAAAGCTGGCATTTAAACAATGATTACATGAGTTCAAAGCCTGCCTCAACACATTCTGACTATTAGATCCTGACCAAGTGACTTTCCCTCTTAGTGCTCAAGGCATCTATGATTAAAACATTGCATTAAAAGAGCGTGTTTCCTCATGAAGGAGTCCCTTACACCAATAAAATTACTTATCCCAACTTTCAGCAGCTAATCAGTAGATCATAACCATCATGTTGTTATATATTGAAAATGGTTCATTGAAAATACAACTATCAGAAATGTTAAAGCTATTTAAAGTTAATTTGGTATCACATTCCTGAATTTTTTTTTACTTTTTTTCTGCTAATGTAGCCAAACTCCTAGGTTCATTCAATCTATCAAAAGGCCAATTAACTTCAGGACTGATATCATCATAATCATTCCTTCTCATCTTGTCTCCTGGAATTTAGGTAGAAAAAATCTTGTGATAAATTGATATACTGCTAATGTTCTTTCCCATTAATTTTTCTGCAGACTCACTGGTGAATAACTGGCTGCTCTTTGAAGTTGAATATATTAGGATGTAGGCTCACTGAAAGTCTGCTCAGTATGTTATTGCTGCAATGATATTGTCAGATTTGTATAGCATCTTGATAGATGCTATCTATATATATCTATATCTAACAGTCTATAAAACATTTTCTTCACTTGACGAACTTGTAAATTAGATAGTGAATGTGCTATTTCCACCTTAGTTCCTTTCCCTATTTCATGGAGAGAGCAGCTGAAACTCCCAAAAGTTGGATAACTTTTTTCAAGTTTGCTTAGTAGGTAAAAGATGAAAATGGGATTTTATTCCATATTTTTTACCAAGTCTTTTCAACACCTTCTGATTCTATTTTGTGCTCAATATTCTGATTCTCTGGAATATATAGTGTCCAGTCCTCACTTTTATTGAAAGAATAAGTCTCCTATCAATAACGGTTCTATAGCTCCATCTTTATATTTCAAGTCTGGTGCTCTTTGTTTGCCATTTCTTGTTTGATGTGTTGTATGGCTAATGTTGTTTTAGGGTGTTATGCCTCTAGAAAGCTGTGTGATGTATTCTGTGTATGATAGATTTCTATATGGTGCTTAGTACACATGGATGATCAAATAAATGTTTAAATACTAGTACAGCTTAAAAGTGTGAAGATTCATAAGCCTCATCACACATACACACTATGCTCACATTACTCCTGTTCCTTATTAAAACAAAGCTGAATCATCTCAGGGGAAAATGCCTAAATAAGCTGTGCATCAATTTCAATCCTGAATTGACTATGTACTTTAATTCCCTACTACTTCCCTGCAAATATAATGACAATAGTAATAACAACTCACATTTGCAGAAAACTACATACACATGGTTTATTTAAGACACACCAAAATTCAGTATACATAGTTTCAAAATTATAGTATCAGCAGCAACAATGACATTTCTGAGTTGATAAAACTCATCTTGGAGTGATGAAAACCTGGGTTCAAATATTCTCTCACATAATTCATCCTGGCTACCCCCAGGGTATTAGGGAGAAAGATAAGTCACTGATTTCATAGCACTGTGTCATCAAATTAATGCTAGAACCTGAGAGTTGTAAGGGACCTTCATCCAAAGGACTTCTGCTACCCATCTGAAACAGAAATCCCTTTATAACATTCCCAACAGATGTTTTTCCAGTCTCTGCTTGTATACTTCTGGTGCCTAAATGAAAACTTCCTCCTATTCATCTTAGTTCTGCCCCACAGAGGCTAAACAGTAGCTTGGGTGGGTGACCAATAGACAGGTCTAAAGAGGGAAGACAATATCCTCATTGGCAGAACTTTCCCAAACAAGTTCTATTCCCTGTGCTTACAGAAGAGAATTAGACACTACCTCCTCTTAGCATATCCCTGATCACAGGGTATACCAGCACCCAGACCTTCAATTTCCAGCCTAAAGCCTTGTTTATGTGGCTAACTGTACTTGGACATTGTATACAGATAACTTTTGCTAGGATATTTCTCTTTAGAAATTTTCACTTGATGGAAACTGAGTGGATGCCTATCAGTTGGAGAATGGTTGAATAAATTATGGTATATGAATGTTATGGAATATTATTGTTCTATAAGAAATGACCAGCAGGATGATTTCAGAGAGGCCTGGAGAGACTTGCATGAACTGATGCGGAGTGAAATGAGCAGAACCAGGAGATCATTATACACGGCAACATAGTCTTGTTGTTGCCGTGTATAATGAATGATCTCCTGGTTCTGCTCATCTGCTTTGGATGAAGGTCCCTTACAACTCTCAGGTTCTAGCAAGACTATATGATGATCAATTCTGATAGATGTGGTTCTCTTCAACAATGAGATGATTAAAATCAGTTCCAGTTGTTCAGTGATGAAGAGAACCATATACATCCAGGGAGAGGGCTGTGGGATCTGAGTGTGGACCACAACATAGCATTTTCACGCTTCCTGTTGTTGTTTGCTTGGGTTTTGTTTTCTTTCTCAGGATTTTTTTCCTTCTTGATCTGATTTTTCTTGTGCAACAAGATAACTATATAAATATGTATATGTATATTGGATCTAACATATATTTTAACATGTCTTGGACTACCTGCCATCTAGGGGAGGGGATGGGGGGAAGGAGGGGATAATTTGGAACAGAAGGCTTTGCAAGGGTCAATATAGAAAAATTACCCATGCACATGTTTTATAAATAAAAAGCTTTAATAAAATTTTTTTTCAGTTGAAGCCAACAATGGCTATCAATTCAGTTTAATCAGGGATATGAGCAGAAAGGGCAGCTTTCATGTTACAGGTGTCTCAAAAATCTTAGTGAAGTTTTAACTTTAATAGGTAAAACTCCACTCAGACTTTGGGGACACTACATTTTGTTAGTTAAAAGAGAGTGCGTGGTGAGAGAACTGAAATTACTAAGACAAATAAAGAGGGGAGAAAATCTAATACAGGTCTATGAGGCTTTTGACTTTTCCCTGAGTATATCCTGGTGAGGGGTGTGTGTGTGCGTGTGTGTGTGCGCGCGCGTGCACTTTCAAATTCTTTAATCCCCAAACTCTAAGAAATGGAAAAATTAAAAAAAAAACAGAAAAAATAAAAGCCCCTGTGATTTGAAGCATTACAATCCCATATTTTCCCACATGAGAACCCTTTAGTTATTTATATTTTGAAAATATGTCTTAAATACTCTTTTCTGGATGAGAAGCAGCAGAGGAAAGAGAGACAGAAATAGAGACAAAGAATAATAGAATGTCAAACTTTTGTATCTTTAGACCTGGGTTTGCATCTCACCTCAAATTCTCTCTAATTGCTTTACCCTGAACAATTATATAACCTCTCTGATAATTGTGCTTACCTCACAGGCTTGTTGTGAGGAGCAGCTGAGATCATGTATGTAAAGAGTTTTGCAAAGCTTTAAAGAGCAGTAACATCAGCTATTGTAATCAGCAATTTTTTCTTAATAAAGATATGTCAAGAGCTTCATCAATTAACAGACATGGACTGAGTGAGTACCTAACTTGTAGTAAGCCTTGTGCTAAGTGTTTACTGCAGAAGTAAAACTATATCTGCCCTCAAGAAGCTTACATTCTCCTGAAAGAGAGAAGTACATAAATAAGCCTAGATAGAACAGATACCAAGTGAATCCAAGGTAGTTTGATGAAAAAGAGTGGGGATAAGGAAAGGCTGCATTCAGCTGAGTTTAGAAGGAACTGAGTTTAGAAGGAATTTGAGGATTCCAAGAGGCAGTTGGACAAGAGAACAGTCAGACTATTTCCCAACACTGGGCACTAAGCTTGTAGTTGCTATAGAGTGAGTTTTAGTGAAATGATCTTCCTTGCTGTTATGTTTTGGAGAGTGACTCCAATAAGATGCAGTTAGAATGAAGGCATTTTAAGCAATTTCTGCCTGCCTGGTGATATTTCTGAGTTCAATCGATCAGATTCATAGAAAGCCTGCTGAGTGGAATATCTAATAGCAATTTGGCAAAATACTATTTTAATTCTTTAAACCCAGATGAGCTGGGGCTTGTATCAGCCCAAGCCTCATTGAGCTTGAAAAACAGGTCTAAAGATGAAAAACAATGTCATTTTGATGCACTTGGGGAGTGCATCAAAGACAGGGAGAATGACTTCTGGAAATGCAACTTAAAAAAATAAATAAAAACCTTCAAATCCTAAATTCCCAAAGATCATAGGATCATAGAATTAGAGGTGAAAGGTACCTGATCTGATCTAATTGTTTCATTTTACAGGCAAGGCAGCAAAGATCCAGTGAAGGGAAATAGCTCTCCCAAAGTCAAATAGCACTCTGAGACAGGATATTAACCCAAGTCTTCTGATTCCCAATTCAAAAATCTTAATCATTTCCTACTTTAGGAATGGCAGATGTAATAGCAATAAAAAATTTCTTTGACCTAGTTATTTTCATACAGAAAAAAATTCAGTTGAATTAGTAAAGTAAACATGAATTTATGTTTTGGGGCTGTCCTATTAAGGAAATCTTAGGAATCCCAACACAGACCACTCACCTGCCTTCTCTGTTGCCATAGGAGGAATTTATTAATGATTGGATTTAATTTCCCCTGATATTCCTATGTCTCACTGAACTCAGCCATATGTTGATTGGGTTGTGGATGTTCCAAGACTGGGGAAAATGTGTTTCTCTGGAAAGATAAGAACTAACCCTCTGATTATAGGAAAGAACCATAACTGTGGGGGGTGAAAATGACACCAATTAAGAGACTGGTTGGTAGCGCCAACTGTTTCTTTAGTCTAATTTTTACTTACAGACACTATTTTCCAGTTGTCTGAGCGTGTTCTAATACCTCTCCACCCCAAGCCGATGCTCTTTTATATGACTGAATCAGAGTGCTCAGAGTATTTAACAGATTGCTAGCTGCCCTGGGCCCCAGATGATGCCCCTTCTTTCTTCCTCTCTCTTTTCCTTCCTCTCTACCTCCCGGGCTCCCCCTTTTTCCTCTTCTGTTTATCAAAGCACCCAACAATCCGGCAACATGGTATTATGACTGCCCCCTCTAGTGGTTGAAAGCTATGTTCTTATTGGATTTCTGTGGCAGTAAGGAGGGGGACAGCTGCTCACGTGGCTTTCTTGGCTCCCTCGCCCCTCTTGGTCAGGACTCCTCCCCAAACTAAGCACTGGACTGTGCACTTATGTTCTCTCTCTTCCTATATAAACAGAAAAAGCAGGACTGTGAGGGATGAGGCAGGAACCGTGCCTGGAATAAATAACATGGCTTAAAATCACAGACACGTAAGGAGATAACGTTAAATCCTGGGTAGCCAACCCGAGACTAGGAGAGTAACTAACTTCAAGTTCTGAATCCACGCCTCTTTCCCTTTCCACCCAAACGCCCAGTCAAGTCACCGGAGAGACGCTTTCTTCACTCTCTCATCTGCCAACCTCCAAGGTGAATCGGCCATTCCCTGGGGGTCTCCGCATCCTCGGCGGATGCCTGGGTTCTCTGGCTGCTCGGAGGAGATGCCCAAAGATCTGAGGGACTTGTCAGCGGGGGTGTAGGTCCCCGGCTTTTGCAAGAGAATAGCTTTCCCGCGCTGTGCTGCCTTTAGACGCGGGCGCTCCGAGGGATTGGAGCGCAGTTGGTGAACAAGATGATCCCGGATAATCGGACTTCGCAGAGCCTGCTGTCCGCCCTGCACCCGCGCAATGCCAGCCCGCAGTTCGCGGGCTTGCAGTTCGTGCAGTCTTTCAAGCCTCTCATCATCCCCGGCTATTCACTCGTCGTGTCCGTCGGGGTCGTGGGCAACTACCTTCTCATCTATGTCATCTGCCGGACCAGGCGTATGCACAACGTGACCAACTTTCTCGTGGGTAACCTGGCCTTCTCAGACATCCTAATGTGCGCCACCTGCGTGCCCCTGACTCTGGCTTACACGTTCGAGCCGCGGGGCTGGGTCTACGGCCGCTTCCTGTGCTACTTCGTGTTCCTCATGCAGCCTGTAACCGTATCGGTGTCTGTGTTCACCTTGACGGTCATCGCGGTGGACCGCTACCACGCCACTGCTCACCCGCTGCGCCGCCGCCGCCTCAGCGTGCCCGCCTGTGCTGGTGTGCTGGCCGCCATCTGGCTACTGAGCTGTGCCCTGGCTGCTCCCGCGCTCCTCCACACCTACCACGCCGACTTCCCTGAGCTGCACTTCGCCATCTGCGAGGAGTTTTGGTTTCACCGTGAGCGGGATCGGCTGGCCTACGCCTATAGCACCCTGCTGCTCACCTACGTGCTGCCCCTGGGCATCATCTCCGTGTCCTACCTGCGCATCTCCGTGCGCCTCCGCAACCGCGTGCTCCCGGGCAACGCCACGTCGCAGCAGCAGGCCGAGTGGGACCGTGCCCGGAGGCGCAAGACCTTCCGCCTGCTAGTGCTTGTGGTGGCCGCCTTCGGGGCGTGCTGGCTCCCGCTGCACATCTTCAATCTGGTCAAGGACCTGGACATCAGTCTCATTGACAAGCGCTATTTCAACCTCCTGCAGCTGCTCTGCCACTGGCTAGCCATGACCTCTGCCTGCACCAACGCCTTCCTTTACGCCTGGCTCCACGACAGCTTCCGCTGCGAACTCAAGAAGATGTTCTGTTGGAAACGCTGGTGGCGGCGGCGCCGGAGAACAAAGCGCGTCCAACCCGTGGACGGACCTCCCGCGTGCCCACTCGCGACTGTTGTCCTGTGAGGCCGCGGGACAGATGGGGGCCCAAGAAAAGTTGATTTCTCCATCGCAGCACTGAGTAGGCGGTCAAATTTAACCAACCCAAGGGGCCTCTAACGTACAAACTATATTTTACTTCAGCCGTCCTTCAAACTCAACTTTTGCGTCCCCCTTAGCGCCTGTCCACCAACTGAAATGGAAGTTAAAAAAATAACCAACCAAACTCATTCTGAGGAGGAACCTCATTCCTTTCCCATCTCTAATCCCTGCTTCCGCTTCTTTCTTTCTCAGACCGCACATACAGTGTTAGCTAATCTGCCCTTTCTGTCCTTGCACCAACCGAGGGCTGGACCCCGACGCAATGATCCCCTCCTTTGTGCCCAGCTCTGAGAACATGGGTTCTTTCACCTCGTCAGCTATAGGGAGCCCAGAACTCTGGGATTCAGCCACTTGGGAGCTTTGGGCCAGAGGAGGTGGGGAGGTGTGAGGAGAGGGTGCGGGACAAGCTTTAAGACAGAACAAGGTTGGACAGCTACTCTTAGGTCTGCCTTTCTTCCTTCCCCTCGAAGACAGACTCAACGCAGACCTTGCTTTCCATCCCCTCTGTACTGTACAAAAGTTGCAGAGAGCTGCATAAACGACGTCTAGGTGTTCACAATTAATAACATTAGTGAAGTCTACTTGTATGTCCAAATGAACAATCTTAGAGCGGTACTTTCCTTTCTCTCTCCCCTTGACTCTTTCGGGCTGAAAAAATTTGTAGACAGAGCTCCGAGAGCCACTCAGTCAATGCTTCAATTATTAATATGAAACTTTTGCTCTTGCGTACGATTTTTCTGGGGGAGGGGGAAGAATAATGAAGGATAGGAATTTTCAAAGAGTTGCCAAGCTGAAAGTACTATGATCCAGAGTTCTTTTCCTGGGAAGATGCCCCGTGTCCGATTTCTGCCAGGTGAAGTCAGATGTGGGATCCACAAGCAACTTCTTCCTCCGGAAAGGCTGGGACTGAAAATAACAGACCGACAGTTCTCTGCACAAAACACTTGTTTACTTGGTTACAACATTTAATTTTCTGCTTTAAGCACAGACCCTGTTGATTTCTTTTTAAATTTGAATTTGCTACCCACTTCACACTGCTCTGGCACCTGTGGTTTAGTTCATTAAAGTCTCCATTGATTGCTTTAGAAACGATTTGTTAGCTTTTGTAAAAGGGAATAGATTATTCCTTCGAGTGCCTGCTGGTAGTCTTCAAGCTAAAAGCTTCTCCAACGTGTTCCATCTAGCCAGGAGACTTCCCGTTTTACTTCTTAAAAGTAAAAGAAGGAGGTAGGACTGATATCAGACTTCCTGGGTAACATATAGTGATCTAAACTCCAGCACTGTGTCATTCCAAACAGGTACCTTCTCTGGACTTCAATTTACACTCTTTCCAAACTGAATTATAAGGGTTCCCTTTTCCTTTCGTTTCTGGCTTTCACAAAATGTTGAAGACTTCCCCCAAATATAATATACCAGAAATCTGAGAGGGGAAAGGGATCTTAGAGATTGTTAAAATCTAATCTGCATACTTTGAAAATTAGGTAAAGAAGATGTAGAATGAAGTTATTTGTATTACCTGTATATCAAATCATACAACTGATTATTGTGTGGCCTTAGATTTTAAAAAACTAGGACCTTCTATCCTATAGTCCCCAGCTTAGTAGTTGGGTTGTAGTTTTTTAAAAATGTAAAAAGTCAACCATTACACACAGGTACACTTCGTCTGCAGAGAATGAAATCCATAAACTAAATACTGGTATAAAAGTAGTAAAATTACATGACTGCCTGATGCTGATGGAAACATTTCAAATTAAGTAGTCTGTTTTTTAAAAATTAATCATAAGCCTGTTGTGCAACAAGTGATGCTTTTTGGTCCCAGAAACTTAGGAAGACCATTTATTAAGATCTATGGCAAGAAGGTGAGGAGGAGTTGTTTCGATCTGTATTTGTAGAAGGATGAATGAAATTATGGATGTCTGATGTGCTAAAGTGTAATTATTTATTCATTTTATCACATTTCCTCTATTGGACTATGAGTCCCAATAAAGCTTATCTAAATCTAGTATTTTCCTTGTGTTTAGCAGATTAAGCAAGTGCTTAATAAATGTTTGTTCAAATGTGGGATTTTTTTTTTGCATGTATCATAAAGGACTTTTACTGTCTGACCATAAATCTGGTTTGGTAAGTGAGGTGATAACTATTTTTTGAAGTATCTGATTTCAATACCAGATTTTGTGGTTTCCAGATAATAGTTTCAAGGAAGGTGATACATAATCCTGTTTCCCATTGAACAGTTTAATTGTTTAGTGATTATTGAAAGACTGATTAAGGGAGCTGACGTGCAAAACCTCAAGGAAATATCAGGGAAGCAGACTGAAAAACAAAGTGCTGAAAAAAAAATTTCCTGCTGTCATCAAGAAATCCAATGGGAATTTGTGCTTGATTTTATAACAAAGGCAACAAATACTTCTCCCAGGTTCCAAGAATTGTTTAGGATTGTAGCTATGTCTCGATTAGCATAAATAACAAAGAAAGTGATTACAGTTTTTGAAGTCACATTGCATATTTGCATTGGGCTGAAACCCATGACCATATTTTATGTAATTATAACCTTATTCACACTAATCAGGTCCTGGCTATATTTATGTAGTAAATAAGGCAACATATCTAATTGACTTCCCGTTGTTTCTGGTCCCTATGACTTTTCAGGGTTTTTCCAATCCTTAGAATGCTCTTCTTCCTCTCCTCTACTTTGTGGAATTCCTACTTTAAAGTTTGGCTCAAGCATCATCTTCTACATGAGACTTTTTCTGATCTCTCATCCTCCAAGCTGCTAATGCCTTCTCCCAAATTACCTTGTATATATCTTGAATATACTTTTGTGTGCATTTGTTCCAATAGAATGTAAGCTCCTTCAGGGCAGGGACTATTTTTCATCTTTGTATCTCCAGTACTTATCTTAGTATTTGGCATGCAGTAGGTACTTAATAAATGTTTGTTGATTGAGTATTGAATAAAGTCAACACTCCTTTTTAAAAATAGCTTTTTATTTTTCAAAGTACATGCAAAGATAGTTTTCAACATTCACCATTGCAGAACCTTGTGTTCCAAAATTTTCTCTCTCCTTTCCACTCCCCCTTCCCTTAGACAGCAAGTAGTCTAATATAGGTTAAACAGGTACAATTTTCTAAACATATTTCCACATTTGAATGTGGATACTCCTTAGCATGGCATTCAAGGTTTTCTATAAACTAGTCCCAAATTGATATACCTGATATCGCCCACTGCTTTCTCACATGTGCAGTATTTGGACACTCACCCCCAAATATGGAAGACAGAATGGCACAATAGAAAGAATAAGATGATTGGAGTTTTAGGAAATGGATTTAAACTATGGTTCTCTAGGTCAGGGTGGGATCTGGCCAGTTGCAATAGGATTACTGTCTACCAGAGTTCCTCCTTCTCTGCCATATGAGCTACATTAGTTGTTTGCCTGAAAAGCTGGGAAACTCTTCCTGGGATTTGATGGATCCAAACAGTAAAGCTCAAGCTTCTACTGATGCAGCTCACTGAAGGATGGTTTAGAATGGAAAGAAATGTGAGGTAGGGAGACCAACCAGAGGGTTATTAAAATAGTCCAAGCATGAGGGAAATGAGGGACTACATAAAACTTTTGACTATGTAAGTTGAGAGAAAGTGAGGTATATGAGAGAAACAGAAAAGGTTAAAAGCAAGGTTTTACAACAGAATAGATATGTGAGATAATACTGAGGTTTAAGCCTGTGTAGCAGGGAGGATGCTGGTGCCCTTCACAGTTCCTTCAATGGGGAAGTTTAGAAAAGTAGAAGATTTGGGAGGAAAGTTAATGCATTCTGTTCTGGACATGATGATTTTGTCTACAGGGTATCCAATTCTGACTAAAAGAGTTGGTGATGTGGGACTAGAACTCAGAAGGAAGACTGGGATGGATATAACTTTGAAAATTATGTCCATGTAGATTATAATTGAGCCCATGGAAGTGGTAAGAGCTCCGGTGAGTTAATATTGAGGGATAAGAAAAGAGTGCCCAGAAAAGAACTTTGAGATGCACATGGTTAATGAGCATGACACAGATGAAGATGCATTGAAGGAGACTTAGAAGGAGTGGTCAGACAGATAGGAGGAGGACTAGGAGAAAGCAGTGTCCCAAACACCTTAGTTTCTATTTAAAAATCATTTTAATTTAATTCCTTTATTGCCATGACTCACACCTTCCCTGCTTTATTCTTTAATTTCGGTGGACAGTAGAGGATATTGGTGTTCTCTTCTATGACTGACAAACAAGTTGTCTATGTCCTTCAACTCAGGAATGTGGAACTCCTTGTTTATTATTTCCTTCTGTTTCAAGACTGGCTAGATGAGCTTGTCCTGGGTTAACTTTTAAATGGCCTCCTTAAGCAAGTTCTCACTGATGATGGTAGCAGTACCCAAACTAGTGGGAAGGGTCTTTGTTGCTGTTGTATTCATTCAGGATGAATTCTGAGTTTGACAGCTTTGATGTGGGGCCCCCTTGCAGAAAGGGCTTAGGCTCTAGTTCTGACTCTGATCCAAATTGTATCCTGGACACCTCCTCAATGGGCTCCAGGATTTGCTCTTTCTGGAGATGGAGGCTTCTCATCAAGGTCTTTCACTGAATTTTCAAGAAGTTCTGCCTCTTTTTCCTTGTGCCATGGCTTCCATAAGTGTGTTTTCTTTCTCTTTCATCAAGGCACTAAGAATGCTGCTTTTGCCTTCTCTGTTCTTCAGAGCATTTTTTCCCATATGACCAGAGACAGAAGAGAGGATTTTTTTGTTCTCATGCTTCTTGTTCTTAATTTCTTTCTCAGTTTCTCAATTTCTTCGGTCTTTCTCATAGAAGGAGACAGTATCTAGGAGGTAATCAACAGTGTTAAAGGATGTAGAGAGATTAAGAAAGATGAAGACTGGGGGCAACTAAGTGGTACAGTGAATAAAGCACCAGTCCTGGTTCAAATTAGGCCACAGCACTTACTAATTGTGTGATCCTAGGCAAGTCTTGTAATCCCAATTGCTGAGAGAGAGAAAGCAAAACAGACAAAGAGAAAGAGAAAGTGAGACAGGAACAGAAATATAGACAAGAGACACAGAGAGAGACAGAGAGCCAGAGTATATAAAAAGATAAGAATATATCTTTAAAACAAAGTTTAATGGTTCAGAAGTCTAACGGTGAATAATCTAGTTAGCTAAATTGGAAAGGATTAGAATTTATCTAACTATTAGATGAAATGAAATGATGCTAAACAGGAGGCATATTGGGATAGACTCAGTCAAATCCTCTGGGTTTTGGATGGAAGAGTAAGCTGATTCAGAATGCAGGATTCAACTGGTGAACTGACAGTTTCAAACAAATCTGACAGGGACTCGATTAGAAGGGATGGGAGATGAGAAGAGAGAAAGGGAAAGGGAAAAAGAGAGAAAAGGAGAGAAAGGGAGAAAAAGGAAGGGAGGGAAAAGGAGAAGAAAGAAGGAAAGGAAGGGGAAGGGAGAAGAGACTCCTATCCCCCCGATCTTATAAAGATGAGCTAATATTATTTGCTTTTTTTCTTGATAAGTACTATTTTAGTGGATATATGGAGAATGTGGGTGAGTTTCCTTTAGGTGATTAGGACATTTGGGATAGAAAAGGGTAAGAGAAATTGTTGCAGAAAAGAAAACTGTAATGATACTAGATCTCTTCACTTGCTATGCAAAGGGTAGCCAACAAATTATTTAAGCATAGAGGAAAATTGATACCTAGCAAGGAATAAGAGAAAATATTTGCTCTAGAGCTGAACTTCCTAAACATTTTTGCTTCTAGAACCTCTTTGTCAAATTTATGGACTCCTCAGAATAATGTTTATTAAATGCATACAATAAAATAAATGACATTGCAAAGGAACCAATTCTATTGAAATATAGCTACATGGAAATATAATTATTGATATACATTTTAAAAGTCCATAGATCCTAGGTTAAGAACCCCATGTGGAAGATTATTTATTATATGTAATTTTTAAAAGTTGCTCAAAAAAGCTTTCTTTTCACAGGCTAGACATTCAAATAACCCCTTCTCATTATCAAGATTACATAGGACCTAGGAATAGAATTCCTTTCTCACCTCCATACTTTGCCACTTGAATTCATTTTAAAATGTAAGCTCCTATAGGACAAATGATGTTATCTTAGATTATCCTCTAAACTCCTAACATGATACTACAGATTATTAAGAACTTAATAGATGAGAGAGGGGGCGGAGCCAAGATGGCGGAGTGAAAAGGTGACTTTCTGCCTCTCCTCCGATCATCTCTCAAATAAACAATAAAATAAGCCTCTGAACTGATCTTCAAGTCAACGAACTCAGAAATATTTGGGCACGGTTCTCTGGAGAACTTCATATCAGGTTAGTCGGACTCGGACAGAGAGATAAATAGA
>JAJPUD010002286.1:33889-45873 GCA_023553655.1 Myrmecobius fasciatus | reverse complement strand
GGAATATCTACAAAAATATAGATTGCCGAGGTTAACAGAAGAGGATATAAATTATTTAAATAGTCCCATATTAGAAAAAGAAATAGAACAAGCCATTAACCAACTCCCTAAGAAAAAATCTCCAGGGCCAGATGGATTTACATGTGAATTCTACCAAACATTCAAAGAACAATTAATTCCAATACTACACAAACTATTTGAGAAATTAGGGACAGAAGGTATACTGCCAGAATCCTTCTATGAGACCGATATGGTGCTGATAGCTAAACCAGGTAGGGTGAAAACAGACAAAGAAAACTATAGACCAATTTCCCTAATGAATATTGATGCAAAAATTTTAAATAAGATATTAGCAATGAGATTACAGAAAGTCATCCCCAGGATAGTACACTATGACCAAGTAGGATTTATACCAGGGATGCAGGGCTGGTTCAATATTAGGAAAACTATCAGCATAATTAATTATATTAATAACCAAATTAACAAAAACCATATGATTATCTCAATAGATGCAGAAAAAGCCTTTGACAAAATCCAACACCCTTTCCTATTAAAAACACTAGAGAGTATAGGAATAAATGGGCTTTTCCTTAAAATGATCAGTAGCATCTATTTAAAACCATCAGCAAGCATCATATGTAATGGAGACAAACTAAAACCATTCCCCATAAGATCAGGAGTGAAACAAGGCTGCCCACTGTCACCATTACTATTTAATATTGTATTAGAAATGTTAGCTTTAGCAATAAGAGAAGAAAAAGAGATAAAAGGAATCAGAGTAGGTAATGAAGAAACCAAATTATCACTCTTTGCAGATGACATGATGGTATACTTAGAGAACCCTAGAGACTCAACTAAAAAACTACTAGAAACAATTCACAACTTTGGCAAAGTTGCAGGATTCAAAATTAATCCACATAAATCATCAGCATTTTTATATATTACCAACAAAGTTCAGCAGCAGGAGATACAAAAAGAAATTCCATTCCAAATAGCAGATGATAGGATAAAATATTTGGGAATCTACCTGCCAAGGAAAAGTCAGAAACTATACGAACTAAATTACAAAACACTTTCCACACAAATAAAATCAGACCTAATCTATTGGAAAAATATTAAGTGCTCATGGGTAGGCAGAGCGAACATAATAAAAATGACAATACTACCCAAACTAATCTACTTATTTAGTGCCATACCAATCAAACTCCCAAGAAATTATTTTACAGATCTAGAAAAAATAGTAGCAAAGTTCATTTGGAAGAACAAAAGGTCAAGGATTTCAAGGGGATTAATGAAAAAAAAGGCAGATGAAGGTGGCCTTGCTGTACCAGATCTAAAACTATATTATAAAGCAGCGGTCATCAAAACCGTTTGGTACTGGATAAGAAATAGAGCAGTGGATCAGTGGCACAGGATAGGTTATCAGGACAACCTAGGCATTAACCTTAACAATCTAGTGTTCGATAAACCCAAAGAACACAGCTTTTGGGATAAATACTCTCTATTTGGCAAAAACTGCTGGGAAAATTGGAAACTAGTGTGGAAGAAATTAGGGCTTGACCCATACCTAACACCACATACCAAGATAAGATCTAAATGGGTTCATGATCTAGATATAAAGAGGGACTTTGTAAGCAAGTTAGAGGAACGTAATATAGTTTATCTCTCAGACCTGTGGAGGTGGAACAAATTTATGTCCAAAGAAGACTTGGAACTCCTAATTGAACACCAGATGGATAATTTTGACTATATTAAGTTAAAAAGTTTCTGTACAAACAAAACAAATGCAGACAAGATTAGGAGGGAAGCATCTAATTGGGAAACCATCTTTACATTCAATGGTTCTGATAAAGGCCTCATTTCTAAAATATATAGAGAATTGTCTCATATATATAAGAATTCAAGCCACTCTTCAATAGATAAATGGTCAAGGGATATGAACAGACAATTTTCAGATGATGAAATTAAAACCATCTCTAGTCATATGAAAAGTTGCTCCAAATCACTATTGATCAGAGAAATGCAAATTAAGACAACTCTGAGATACCACTACACACCTGTCAGATTGGCTAAAATGACAGGAAAAGATAACGATGAATGTTGGAGGGGATGTGGGAGGGCTGGGACACTAATACATTGTTGGTGGAACTGTGAACGGATCCAACCATTCTGGAGAGCAATTTGGAGCTATGCTCAAAAAGTTGTCAAACTGTGCATACCCTTTGACCCAGCAGTGTTTCTACTGGGCCTATATCCCAAAGAGATCTTAGAGGAGGGAAAGGGACCCACATGTGCAAGAATGTTTGTGGCAGCCCTTTTTGTAGTGGCTAGAAACTGGAAACTGAAGGGATGCCCATCAATTGGAGAGTGGCTGAATAAATTATGGTATATGAATGTTATGGAATATTATTGTTCTGTAAGAAACGACCAGCAGGATGATTTCAGAGAGGCCTGGAGAGACTTGCATGAACTGATGCTGAGTGAAACGAGCAGAACCAGGAGATCATCATGCACAGCAACAACAGTATTACATGATGATCAATTCTGATGGACATGGCTCTCTGCAATAAAGAATTGTCTCAAACCAGTTCCAGTTATTCACTGAAGAAAACCGTATAAACCCAGAAAGAGGGACATGAAATATGGGCCACAACGTAACATTTTCATGATCTCTATTGACATTTGCTTGCATTGTGTTGCCTTTCTCTGATTCTTTTTTTTTTCTTGTAGATAGGATTTTTCTTGCATAACTTCTCAAGCATTTCAACATTATTAACATGTAGTGGACTTCCTGCCATCTGGGGGAGGGGAGGGGACTAGGGGTAAAATTTGTATTGGAAAGCTTTGTAAAGATCAAGGTTGGGGAACTACCCATACATATGTTATACAAATAAAAAGCTTAAAAAAAAAGAACTTAATAGATGCTTATGGGTTCATAGATTTTGAACTACAAGAGACATCATAGACAACTTTCATATGGAAGTGAGTTCTACTCATATGCTGTATTGAAATATTAATTTCTGAACCTGGAAAAAATGGAATGACAGAAAGAGCATTGGGTTGACAATTAGATCTAAATTTTATCCTTGATTTTAGATAATCCATTTATACCAGAAGTATAAAAATACTTATGACTCCTTTTTTTGTGGTGGCAAAAAATTGGAGATTAAAGGGGTGACCATTACTTGAGAAACTGTTCTATCAAGCATGGTATAAGAATCTAATAGAATATCATTGTGTTACAAGAAATGTTTTATATGATTGTACATGTATAACCTATATCAGTTTGTTTATTGCCCCAGGGAGGGTGGGGAGAAGAGGGATAAAGAAAAAAATATTGGAACTCAAAAGTTAGGAAAAAAACACAAGTGTTAAAATCGTTTTTACATGTAATTGGGAGAAAATATATTATTTTGGAAAAAAGAAAAGATGAAATGATGGCTTCAGAAAAATTGGAAAGACTTGCATGAACAGATGTAGGATGAAGAAAGAAGAATCCAGGAGAAAACTGATATAATAGCAACACTGCAAAAATGAACAACTCTGAAAAATTTAGGAACTTTGATCAATACAGGGACTGGCCTTGATTCCAGAGGGCCAAGGACAAAGAATGCTACCCACTTCATGACAGAGATGGACTAATGTGCAGAATGAGAGGAACATTTTTGAACATGATCAACATGGAAATTTGCTTTGCTTGACTATGCCTCCTTGTTGCAAGTTTATTTCTCTTCTTTTTCTTCTTCCTTTTTTGGTTGAGGGCAGGAAATGAGAAAGAAATAAACATTTGTTAATTAGGGAAAACATGTAATTTAAAAGTGGAATGTAAACTTCATAAAGACAAAGACTGTTTTGTTTTTTGAATTTATATGTTTAATACTTAGGAATCCTAGCACTTACCAAGTAAAATTTCATTTTTTTAAAAAGAAAAAACAAAAAAAAAATAAAAGAACAGATGATTTTACTTTTGTGGGTATAAATTTGCTTATATATTAAAATGCAGGAATTAGACTGGACTATTCAAGTCTACCACCTTAAGTCTTCTGAACTTGTGAAATACTATGCCCGTTTATAGGAATTTGGTAATCCCTCAGCAGATGGTACAATGGATAGAGGTCTACACTTGGGATCAGAAAAACTGAGTTCAAATCTTGCCTTAGACATTTGCTAGCTATGTATCCCTAGCTAAGTGACATAAACTTTCTTAACCTCATTTTCCTCATCTGTAAAATGGGGATAATAAAAGCACCTACTTTCCAGAGTTGTTGTGAGGCTCAGATGAGATAACTGTAAAGTGCTTTGCAAATTTCAAGTCTATAAAAATGCTAGCCATTAATATATTTGAATTTCTAATATATGATATCAAACATTTATGTAATACTTCAAGGGCTTGCAAAGATTTTTGTCCTCACAACAATCCTGGCAGACAGTTTTGTTATTAACCCCCACTTTTTAGATGAGGAAACTAAAGACTTGCTCAAGATCTTCTTTACTCCAGGTTCAGCACTCTACCCACTGGGCAACCTTGTTACCTGATTGTATAGGAGAAACAGGGTAGTATGGTGGAAAGAGTAGCAGTCTCTCATTTCAGAATTCAGGCTTATATTCTGACAGTCTAGTTACTGAGTTTTCCTGGATTTCTTTTTAAATGATACCAATGATACCAATTGTCTCATTCCAGAATTATTGTGAGCATCAAAAAAGACAATAACTATGAAGCTGCCTGTTAAACTGGAAGTAACTGTGTAAATAAATATGAAAATAAACCATATTAAATTGGGGATAAACCTTGCAAAATAGTCAGACACCATTAAAGGACTTTTGAAATGTCTTAGTTTTCTCCATCATCAGGATGCAAGAACTTCAATAGGAAGGGAGTAACTCAAGAGGGCCTCAGGGTCAGAATGCCACCAGCTCTTGATACCCACATGCCCTCATCTCTAGTCCTCTCTGTAGCAAATGGTAGTTCAGAACCACCCAACGTAAGATTTCACATCCAGTAGTTCTGTAACAGTATAAGGAGATTGTACTACTGGATGCATGGAGTTTGACTTAATCTTCCAGACATGGTGATGGATGATGGTAAACCATTTTCTACTCTCTGGATATTTTTTCTTTCTGGTCAATGGCATGCATTTACCAGATGACTAACAATTTACGATTGTAAGGTTTCCTAGACACGTATTTAGAAGGCTAGCCAGCATTAAAGGGGTAAAATGGAGCATCTATAAAGCCTAATTGAGCTACTTTGCCTCCTAGGAAATTGAACCTGTGGCACTGGACCCAGTGAGCTAACCATCCATAAAGCAATCAAAATACATTGTCTCACAAAAAAATTGGAAATAAAGGGGATGCCCATCAATTGGGGAATGGCAAAATAAATTGTGGTGTGTATTTATGATGGAATATTGTTGTTCTATGGAAAATGATGAGCAGGATGTTCTCAAGGGAAAAAAACCTGGAAAATATTCCATGAACTCAAGCAAAGTGAAATGTACTGTATATAAACAATGTTCTGGGTTGACCAGCTGTGAATGACTTTGCTATTCTCAGTACTACAATCACCCACCACTACTGTGAAGGACTTATGATGAAGAATCCTTACCATATCCAGAGAAGGAACTGATTGCATCTGAATACAGATTGAAGCATTCTCTCTCTCTGTCTCTGTCTCTGTCTCTCTCTCTCTCTCTCTCACTCATTCTTGCTTTCGCTCTCTCGCTCTCACTCTTGCTTTCGTTCTCTTTTAAACTTAATTTCTTTCTTGAGGGTTTTTATGTTCATTATTTTTTCATTAGGGTGGGAGATCTATTTTTTTTTCACATCTTGCCTTTTATGGAAATGTTTTGCATAATTTCACAACTGTTTTCTTAATTGTGAGTGAGGATAAGGGAGAGAATCTAGAACTCAAAAATTTTAAAAATAAATGAAAAAAAATTGTTTTGAATGTAACTGATGAAAAATATTAAATAAAAAATTTAAAAAAGATAATTGCCTTAGAGAAGTCACAAATATATTCCAGTAGATGATATGATCAGTTCCAACCTCACTTGTACCTGTATGCCATTGGAAAGGTGACAGATGCTTTAGCTTCCTGAATGGAACACTTATAAAAACCATAGGTGCACAAGCAATTTAGTAATGCAGTACTAATTGGGATATTCATCAAGGCAATTAGAAGGGTTTCATTTAGACTACATATTGGACCACCAAGCTGGAGAGGCCTTTCACAATTAGTGAGGGCTCATGAACTCTAAAGTTTTGGTCATTACTGTTTTAACAGATGCAGAGCCCAGAGTACATTGAACCTGGGATAATGTCTAAGGGAACTATGAAAGATATTGGGTTGTCCTAGATGTTACATGGATATTGTGACATTTATCATATTCTAATTTGTGAATTTCCTAAGGGAAGAATTGGTGTCTTTTTTAATCTTAGTATCCCCCTCACCCTTGTACAAGGGTTCTGTATCCATTTATAGATGCTTTATAAAGGGTTGTTTTTTTATGTCAGTAGAAGAAAGATATTTGAAAAAGTTAAAATTTGGGGCAGCTAGGTGGCGCAGTGGATAGAGCACCAGCCCTGAAGTCAGGAGAAACTGAGTTCAAATTTGGTCTCAGACACTTAACATTCCCTAGCTGTGTGACCTTGGGCAAGTCACTTAACCCCAATTGCCTCAGCAAAAAGCAAAAGGAAAAAGAAAAAGAAAAAGTTAAAATTTGGGGCAGCTAGGTGGCACAGTGGAGCACCAGCCCTGAAGTTAGGAGAACCTGAGTTCAAATCTGGTTTCAAATTCTTAACACTTCCTAGCTGTGTGACCCTGGGCAAGTCACTTAACCTCAATTGCCTCAGCAAAAAGAAAAAAAAAGAAAAAGTTAAAATTCAAAAAGAAAAGGTGTCCATTTCTGAGAATTTACCCAGTAAGTTATTTTATTTTATTTTTTGTTTTAATATTTTATTTTTCCAAATACATGCAAATATTGTTTTCAACATTCACCTTTGCAAAAACTTGTGTTCCAAACTTTTATCTCTCTTCCTCTACCCTCCTCAAAAGAGCAACAATCCAATATTAGCTAAACATGGGCAATTCTTCTAAACATATTTCTATATTTGAACCATCCTGTTTTAGACAAATCATATCAAAAGGGAGATAAATATGAGAAAGAAAAACAAACAAGAAGAAGATGAAAATATTATGCTTTGGTATATACATATTAAGTCTTTGTTTTCTCCCTGGATGAGGATGGCACTTTCCATCACAAGTTTATTGGAATTGCTCTGAATCACCTCATTGTGTAAAAGCACAAATCCATCACAGTTGGGTCATTGCATAATCTTGTTGTTACTGTGAACAATGTTCTGTTGGTTCTGCTCACTTCACTCAGCATCAGTTCATGTAAGTCTTTTCAAGCTTTTCTGAAATCAGCCTGCTCATCATTTCTTATGGAACAATAATATTCCATTACATTCTTATACCATCTTATTCAGACATTCCCCAACTCATAGACCTATCCAGAGAAGAAATGCTTTGAGAAGACTTGAGTTCATAGGCTCAGGCTCTCCTAGGAAAGCACAGATTCCAGTTCTGTGATTGTAGCTGTCATTGACACTGAAGGGAGAAAGAAATATTTTTTCTCTTTCTACTGGAAGTCTAAAGGGGAAGTTTACATAACCCTACAATATTCTTTTTTATTATTAAAGCTTTTTATTTTCAAAACACATGCACAGATGATTTTTCAGCATTGACTTTTACATAACCTTGTATTCCAAATTTCCCCCTCCTACTCCCCATCCCCTCCCCTAGATGGCAAGCAATCCAATAAATGTTATTCATGTTAAAATATATGTTAAATCCAATATATGTAAACATTTATACAATTATCTTGCTGCACAAGAAAAATCAGATCAAAAAGGAAAGAAAATGAGAAAGAAAATAAAATGCAAGTGAACAACAAAAAGAGTGAGAATTTTATGTTGATCCACACTCAGTTCCCACAGTCCTCTCTCTGGGTATAGATGACTCTCTTCATCACAAGATCATTGGGACTGGCATCAGTCATCTCATTGTTGGAAAGAGCTATGTCCATCAGAATTTATCATCATATAGTCTTGCTGTTGCCATGTGTAATACTCTCCTGGTTCTGCTCATTTCACTCAGCATCAGTTCATGCAAGTTTCTTCAGGCCTCTTTGAAATCATCCTGCTGGTCATTTCTTACAGAGCAATAATATTCCATAACATTCACATACCATAATTTATTCAGGCATTCTCCAACTGATGGGCATCCACTCAGTTTCCAGTTTCTTGCCACTACAAAAAGGATTGTCACAAATATTTTTGCACATGTGGGTCCCTTTTCCAGTAAGATATTTTAGATCAAAGGTTCAATCATTTAAAACTTAGAGGGACCTAATAGTCAACCTTTATCATTTTACAAATAAAGTAATTGAAAGCTCAAGAACTTAAATAATTTATTTAAAAATATATGAAATAAATAAGAAGGTTGAAATTCAGACTGAGATCTGCAGACTCCAAATCTAGGACTGTGCTATTCCACTAAAACTTTATAAAACATCATTCTTTGAATGAAATTGAATGACCATCTATTCTAAACTTTATTTTAGAAACCAGGAGACTGAGAAATGATTTGTCCTAGGTCACACAGGTAGTTTAGAATCAAGTGCCTTTCTCTGTCTGTCTCTGTCTCTGTCTGTTTCTGTCTCTGTTTCTCTGTCTCTGCCTCTGTCTGTTTGTCTCTCTGTCTCTTTCTCTATCTCTTTATCTCTCTCTCCCCCTTCTTGTTTTCTATAGGCTTCATTCTCAGAGGTTGTTATTTTAATGTGCTACTTTAAAATCCCAGGCTTATTTTTAGATACTATTAAAAATGGAAGACATTTATTACACAGCCAATAGAAAATGAACCACTGGCAAGTAACTGAATGGAAAGCCACAGGGCAGTAATTTTGTTACCTTAATATTTTTTTATCACATCAAAGATCAATGGAAAATAAATCTGGTTGTGAATTCAGAATTAGTAAGTAATATAGTTATCTTTGGCACATATCAGAGTTTACCAAGCATCACTTTTCGGGGGAACTATCTTGGACTTGATGTCAGGAGACACAGTTTGTAAAAAGACAAGCATTTGTTAAGTGTCTACAATATACAAGACACTATTCTGAGTTCTAGTGACACAACAATGAAATGATAGTTTCTGCCCCCAAAGAGCATATAATCTAATAGAAGAATTTGCAGTCTAGTACCAGTTGTACTAATGGTCAACAATAGTGAACAAGCATTAATGAGCAGAATGGTTGTCAGAAAATGAAGTTAATTGGAAAATTCTGCACCCCCTTTAAGGGAGGTCTGGGAAGAAGTTCATTGCTTCAGTGTCCTCCAATCAGAGGGAAAAGAAACTGAGGAAGTATTGAGTATCAACACTGAATCAGTCTTTGTGATGATGAGACTTCAGTTGATTAGTTTATCCTAGGAGGAGGGGGGAAGGAAAGCATGATACTGATAAGGTGGAAATCAAGCAGAGCCACTAAATCATTGTGTGAGTTTGGGTTAATCACTTCTTTTTCTCTTTGCCTCTGTTCTCATATCTGTAAAAATGAATGAATGAAAAAGAACATTACTTGCTTTCTAGGTGTCAGGCACTGTGCTAAGTTTTGTGGATACAAATAAAATCAGGAGAAACCATTATAACTCTCAAAGAGTTTACATTCTAGTAAAGGACAACAGTTATATGATGGTGATGGCCAACAAAGTCCTTTTGAAAAGGGAAATTTTAGAGAAGGTGATTGAAGGTATAGAACAATTGATCAGCAGGCTCTTACCATGAGTTACTGTTTAATTTCTGTTCTCAGAGGTACAGTTACCTCGGGGGAAGGTAGAGGAGGGAAAGTGAGTGGAAGGGGATATGCAGGACTAGGAATGAAGATGGCTGTAAAGGGACATGGTGGGACTGAATTTTATGGATACACACCAATCAGAGCCTAGAATCACAGGGCTGGAGCCTTTAGTTGAGTGTTAATGGATCTTTGTAATGTTGCAATAAGAAGCATCCTTGACATTTTGAGCTAAGGGCAGGAAAGCTGAAGATAGAGAACTCTGGCAGAGAGGGAACAACCTAATCACTTTACCCTCAGAAAACCCATGCTGGTGGATAAATAAATTGATTAGTGGTACAACCAGGCACATACCCCATTAAGCAATAAGATTAAGTCAAAGTCCCTGGAGTTTCTTGCATGGTTTCCGTGCCTTAGGGACGATGGAAGTGCTAAATCTATGGATATTCTATTAGTTAGACAGAAAACCTTTCCAATGGCCCAGACACATAAGAAGCATCTTTTTAAAGCTGGGGCCTGGTAGTCTTTGGAAAGTGTTAAGAAGGAAGGGCAAGGAGCTTCCCTATAATAGCACCCTCATTCTTATCCCTGAGCTTTGTCTGTTAACAAGAGAAAAGCAAGTTTTGCTAAAAGTACATTGTGTTCGAAATTCTGGCATTCAGTAATCTGAGGGCTCCAAAATGGATATCAACGTGGCACCAGATGATTGTGTAAATGTGCTGCATTTTCATAAAAGGAAAGTTTTCATTGCAAAGTACTTTGAAAATGCCATGTATATGGGGTGGGGGTGGGGGAAATGAATAATTTCGGAGATTTACAAGCTGGCTGTTTGTTCTTATAACCTACAGCAAACTTGATGCAATTTAGAGGGTTGTTATAACTTTATTCTTTCTCATTCTTAGCTTTCTGTTCTTTTCATTAAAGTTTCTCATAACTGTGCCTAGCATTTTAATAAAAGGGAGCAGAGCAAGCTAACTAGAAGTCCTTGCAGGAGTCTTGCAATAATCCAGTTGCTAAGGAACAGGATGGAACAAGTTAATTTTGTTGGCATAACATCTTCTCATTATTTAATCTAATATAGTATCCCCTTCATCTTCTTCTCCCCTTGTCACAGAAGACAGGAGGAGCCACTAATTGCTATATCGAGGCTGGAAACATCCCTGTCCAGGTCTGTTGTAAATTTCAACTGCCTGGATGAGAACGGAAATCCTCTATTTTCCTTGTAGAGGTAGCCTCATATGGAAGCAGAGAGGGCTCTATCCAGCAGCTGTGCTGGCTCTAACTTGGTCTTTCCTTTCTTTATGGCCCCAGGGATACAGATGCTCAATTCCTAAGCCACAGGGGTCTGGGGTAGATACATCCTACTATTTAAAACATTGTTGTTGCTGTCTGACATTCATTGTCAAAGAATGATGTAGGGAGGGGATGCCATGACATGCAAGTGACTTGGATCTAAGTGAGGGAAGGATGGGCAAGGTCACCTGCTTCACCTCTCCCTCTAGAGATGCCTGGTCCAGTGGCCAAATGTAAACCATGAGGACTGGAGATGGCCTGGATGCAGTAAGAGACCTTGGTCTTTTTAAGCTAAGGTTCTCAACAGGTCTCTCTTTAACTGAGATTGCACCCGTTCAATGATCAAGGCTGGGTAAGGAATGAGGCAGAGAATTTTGCCGAGTCAAAAAAAAGTCAATCTGGGAGACACTCGGGGTTTTTGACAAAACAGAAACAATTTCTATTTACATTCACTCTGAGTCAATCAGCTCCCAAACTATGACCAAGTTGGTCTGTGATCAACTGAAACTCCTTTCCTTCCTCTCCTCTTTCTTTCTCTTTTCCTTTTTCCTCTCCTTTTTCCTCCCCTTTTTCCTTCCTCTTTTCCTCCCCTTCCTCTTACCCCTTTCCTTTCCCCTTCCCCTTCCTCTTACCCCTTTCCCTTCCCCTTCCCCTTCCTCTTACCCTTTTCTTTTCCCCTTCCCCTTCCTTTTACCCCTTTCCCTTCCCCTTCCCCTTCCTCTTACCCCTTCCCCTTCCCCTTGCTCTTCCTCTTCCCCCTTCCCCTTCTCCTTTCCCTTCCTCTTACCCTTTACCCCTTCCCCTTCCCCTTCTCCTTCCCTTTCCTCTTCCCCCTTCCCC
>JAJPUD010002286.1:23226-33879 GCA_023553655.1 Myrmecobius fasciatus | reverse complement strand
CCTTTCCTCTTCCCCCTTCCCCCTTCCTTTACTCCTTCCCCTTCCCTCTCCCTTTCCCCTTCCTCTTCCCCTTCCCCTTCTCCTTCCCTTCCCTTCCCTTTCTCTCCTCTCCTCTCCTCTTTTCTTTTTTCTCCTTTTCTCCTTCCCTATCCTTTTCTTTCCTTTTCCTCTGTCTATGTGGGATATCATACCTTTATCTCTGGGTGCTTTGCCTGAAGGAAAATAAATTTTGATCATTGATGGGCTAGAACAATGCCTTAAACCCACATTTAAAGCACAGTTGGATTTGAATATCTTGTAGAACTAGGGAATATTTCAGATAAAGGAAGACAAAGCATGGAGATAATAAGGAACAGAGAGACTGATTCATTTGTAAAAGGAGTTGTTGTTACTGCTGCTTCTACTACTAATGTCACCACTACTACCACCATCTCTATCACTACTACTACTATTATTATTGCTACTACTATTGCTGTACCTACTACTACTACTATCACCACCACCACCACCACCATCACCACCACTGCTACTACTACCATTATTACCATTACTATTGCTGCTGCTGCTACTATTACTGCTACTAGTACTGGTGACAGTAATAACATCACTACTAATACTATGACTTCCTATTTATCTCGAAGAGGTAAGAAGATGAAATGAGATAATATATGTAAAAAGGTATGCAAGTTTTTTTTATTAAATGTTAGTTATTTTTAGGGAGAAGGACTAGATTTGGATTTTTTTTTTCTTAAAGGGAACTCCTCATGCGGAAAAATCCTTTACCAATGCAAGCCTATGCCTTCTTGGTAATTTATAGTCTTAGAGAATTGCCAGCAGCACTCAAAGGTTAAGTGACTTGCCCAGGGTCATACAGTCAAATTGTTTTGATTTGAATCCAGGTTTTATTGGCTTCCAAGCCCACTCTATTGTCTCTCTAGTTATTATTATCAACACTATTATTGGTTGGGAAGTGAAAGGAAACAAATAGAATAAAGGGAAAAATAAAGTTACATAAATAGGATAGGGTCAAATTCTGGAAAGCTTCAACAAAGTAAGTATAAAGAGCTTAGATGCAAGTTGGTAGAAATTAGGAGCCTGTCTCAAGGATGAATAAGGTATCTTATTACTACAATAAACTATGTTGAGGTTTTGGCCACAGAATATCTCTGTATTTGAAGGATTAGGGGAACCTGGATGTCCTCCTGAGTGGGTCAGCTCCAAAATTCTATGAGGCTTTTCCATGAATAAATTATCCCTTTGGAAATAATGCATGAAATTTTGCCGGACAAGCTCCTGCATCTAGTGATTGTTCCCCTCTGAAATTTAATTTTCTTTTCCTACAGCTTGATCTTTTTTCATTTCCTCTCAGGTATATGACCTCTCTGTCTCTGGAAGAAAGCTGTGGGTATGCTAGGAGTGAGGTAGCTTTTTTGTGGGTGTTAGGGTGAGGGTTGAGTTATAACTGTCTTGAGGGGCTAAGTTCCCTCAAAAAGGAGAAGTTTGGAGCTTGCACAGCATTAGGATAGAACCAAATGTTCCTGACTTTCTTGGCTACTCTTTCTAGCACTGGCTAGCGCTTTGTCCCTCTAGTTGTAATTGAGGACTCAGAATATACCTTGCTCCTCGTTGCTCTTCTAGATCTTCTCTCAACTTCCTGCCCTCCTTTCAGGTCAATGCTATCCAAAATTATTACCCAATTCAGCTGCTGGTAATTGTGACTTACAAATGAATAGGCACTCCCCATAGCAAGACAATCTTACTCTTTAATCAGTTTTTTTAGCCCATTTAATATTAGTGGGTTTTTTGGTCACTCTTTAAGCCTCTCACAGCAAACTTGCCCTTACCCTCTCAGTTGAGGATCTACTAATAGCTAGTTAGCTAATATTTCTGTGATAGCTATATAAGCACAGTGCCAAGCCCTGTGCTAAGTACAATTTACAAATATGATCAAATGAAATAATAATTATCTTGATAGGTAGGTGCTCTTATTATCCCCCATTTTACAGATGAGGAAACGGAGGCTGATGGAAGCTAGGTGATTTGCTCATGATTACACTGCCAGTGTGTAAGGCTGCATTTGAACTCAGATCTTCCTGACTCCAGGACAGTACCCTATGTACTATGTCACCTAGATGCATCAATTTATATATTTCCATCCTCTACAAAAGTCCTAAGCCACTCTAATATGGAGGTGACTGGACTCTGCTGGCTGTGTAACAGGGTACAAATTAGCATTTTTTAACAGACTACAAGGGCACTGAGGATGGTCCTGATAACAGATTATATGACATCAGTGATAAGCCTACTTACATGAGGAGGTTCATCACTAGCCACTAAATAATGAAATTTTTGGCCATGGGAACTCATACTCTGATTAGATTTTGCTCATCCTCCAAGCCTGTTAAGATCTTTTTGGACTATGAATCTGTCATCCAATGTATTAGACAGTCCCAACTTCATGCTGTCTGCAATTCGATAAGCTGTTATCCAAGTCATGCATAAAGTTGTTCAATAGAACAGATGAGTGAACATGGACTTGTTCACAAAAATCCAGAATATAAGAATTAAAGAGTTGGTGGGATGCCAAGCAAAGCAACTTGAAATAATAGAGAACAAGTTTGTGTGAATTAAGTACCCTAAGATAACTTAAGAAATTTTTTTGATACTTTGATAATTCAATGGATCAATGACTTTATTGAGGTGAATATTGGCTCCACTGGCACAGATAGCAACAATTCATCCATTACTTCTTATTCTGTGAGATTCTTGTCCACATTCTCACCACCCCCACTTTCATCCTCCCCAGAAGGTTGCCTATTTTCCTGGAAATTTTCTGGAAACCAAAGCAGCACATGATTGCCCTTTGCTGATCTTTTGCTCCTCCTTCATGAGTAGCTCACCATCTTTTCCAATCCAACATGTCGATGTTTTTTATGCCACTTTTTCATGAAAATCATTATCAGTGATATGCTAAAACCTGCTTACACCCACCTTGTACCTCTTTATTTTTTCTCTTGAGAAACTGTTTTGTTCCATGAGTCATAACCATGAAATATTACTAGGAAAACATTGATATTGAAAAGAAAGGCTTTTGTGTCAGGGAACAGCTTGTAATGATTGACTACGCCAAAAATATCCAAATGAAAGAAAGTCTGCTGTTTTTTTCCTTTTTAAACTATGGGTACAATTCATTGTTCATCCATAGTATCTATCCAAAGTATGGTTGAGAGAGGTAGATAAATGATAGATAGATGGGTGGATGGATGGATAGATAGATAGACAGACAGCTTAACTAAATAGACTGGCTAGTCAGCTGCACATCACAATCCACGCAAGACATATTCATTTACTTGGTTTTTCTTGGGTGGATTGCTAGGCAAATTTCTTTTAAATGGCTTCAAACTAATTAAAGAGGTCTTATAAATTTGGGGGGCTTGATGTAATCAGCATAGAATAGTCCACAAGCAAAAATATCTTGAAAGACTATATAATCTATGGAGAAACTCTTTCCACTGAGGTTCCATACAAGGACAGCTTCCATCATGGTGACAAACTTTTGGGAGGTATTTGTCTCCTCATTTTATGCTGTCCCTGATATTGATGATCATAGTATTGTCAATCAAAGCTATCTGTATGGTTACATCTATCAAGGATTCTTCTGAAAACTTAACTGAGAGCTCTACCTTGTTGCAGGAGAGCATTTATAGCTGTATTTTTCTTTGCTGAGTCTCTTGCTTTTTTATAATCAGAAAACAAAAAGGTGATATACAGATGGGGAAAAGTCAAGAAGCATTTAAATCAATTCATAGGGAGAGAAAAAATAAGTTTTTAGGGAACATAGGGATGTTATGTGGTTAACTAAAATTATAATAGTTGAAAATTACTAGAGGAAGAACTGTAATTCTTAATAGAAGTTCAAGGAAGTGTGGAGATTTCTAGATAGCATATGTAATCCCCCCAGATGTTATTTAAACTTTATATGGATTTCTCCATGAAGAAACAACCTCTACCAATGTATATTGGCATTTGATCTACCCCTGAGAGACTCTTAGAGGGTAATTAACTTACCCAAGATCATATGGCACGTATGAGAGGCAGTACTGGAACCCAGACTCTTCTGACTCTGAAGTCACTCATTCATTCACTGTGCTTTAGCTGCCTCTCATGTAAATAAAAAGGTTTAGCAAACCTTTAGTTATCTAGAGTTGGCTTGTTATTGTTAGGAGTGGAAATTCTCTTCTGAGAATTTTTTATTCCTTCATAAAAATGATTTCTGAATCTTAAAATTTCTATATTAATTCAATCTATTATAATTATGCACTTATTGTGTTGTAGATCCATTCTGGTATAAAACAATCTTACTTTTTTGGACTATTTCCCTATTTTAGATAGAATATTGGAACTTCCATATCTGGTACTTTCAAAGATAATCATCAGTTTATCCAACCACTAAACAGTTTTATTTATGCCATAAAAAACAGAGAAAAGATTCATGTCCGAGCCTAGCCTAACCTATTCCCCCCTTTGTAGTCATTCTGTCTTGCCTTGCTATTTCATGGCAGCTAGGCAGAACAGAATCAGGAAGAACCAAGTTCAAATAGAGATTGAGATTAAATAGGTAGATCATCAACACTTTCTAGTTGTATAATCCTGGTCAAGTCATTTAACCTCTGTCTGCTTCAGTTTTCTCAACTGTAAAATGGGGATAACAATAACATCCATCTCCCAGGGTTATGATGACTGAAAGAGAATAAAATATTTTTTAAAACACTTAAGAGTACCTGGGCATGTAGCATGTACTTATTACATTTTCCCTTCCCTAATTAATTACTGAGACCTCAAGATTGAAGAGATTCTGTTTGCTTTTTCACCACAAAAAGAACTGCTATAAATCTCCTTGTGTACATAGATCTTTTTCCTCTTCTTTGACCTTTTTCAGGTATAGACCTAGTAATAGTGCTTCTGGGTTAAAGGATATGCAGTTAAATAGATTTGGGAGTCATAATTCCAAATTACATTTCAGAATGGTCAATTCTTTCCTCTGAAGGTTCCTTTGTGGGGCATTATTCTTTCACCAGATTTCTTCTCCTCTCCCCACCTTCCCCACCAAAACCTCTCTAGATTGGTGTCATCCATCCTCCTTCTCACTCAACTCCTATGTTTTCTAGAGTTCAGGTTTCTCTCAGTTAGTGTTGCTTTTTGCTTCTCTTTAGGGAACTAGTTTTCAAGTAACTGGCCTGTGAAGAGAGTCTCACAGAATTATAGCTCTTTAAATCACCAAGCCAGTTTGCCTTTGGCCTTTTGAAAAAAAAAAATAAAAAGACCCAGGTCATATAGCCCAAAGCTTCTTAAATTGTGGTCACCATCCCATATAGTGTCACATAACTGAATGTAAGGATTGCAAAAAATTTGGCAACAGTAAAAGGCATCAAATATTCTGCCAAGATTTAATTCTTTATGTAAAAATAAACAAGCATATCCATCTCAGTATGCAAATTTGATTTCATCTTTAATAAATGGTAAAATTACATATACCATAGAATTGTTTTAAAATAAATTTCTTTATGATTTATTATTAATAAATATTTGGTTTGTATATCTGTTTATATACCTGTATACCTGGGCTCCAAGGCCTTGGCTCTATATACTATGCCAGCTAGCTGCACCTGTATATTTATTTTAAATAGAATTAAATGGTTTATAGTCATGCCAAACAAATTCTTGCATTAATCATGTCCAAAAATAAAGACATAAAAAGAAAAGAAAATGTACATATGAATCCATCAGCTCTCTATCTTGAAGTGGATAACATATTTCTTTATTAATTCTTTGGAGTTGTGGTTGATCATTATGTTGATGAGAGTCACTGAGTCTTTCAAATTTCATTATCTTTGCAATATTGTTGTTATTGTATAAATTGTTTTCCTGGCTCAAACTATTCACTTTTTAAAAGTATTCACTTCATCTTTACTTTAGTGTTCCATTAGTATTGCATTAGTATTCCTACATATTCAGCTATTTCCCAATTGATGTGTATCCCTTAAGTTTCCACTTCTTTGCTGCCACAAAAAGAAATGCTATAAACATTTTTGTGCTTATAGGTCCCTTACCTTTTTCTTTTATTTTTTGGAATATAGACCTAGTAGTGGTATTTCTGGATCAAAGGCTGTGCACAGTTTAATAATTTTTAAAAAATAGCATAGTTCCAAATTATATTCTAGAATAGTTGAAGAGTTCACATGTCTACTAATGTGCACTGCATATTTCCATTGAACTGGAACAAATTACTTTGTTTTACATAATTATAACTTCAAATAGTGCAAATACATTTGGCCACTCAAGGAGGAATTCATTACTCTTACTAATTGGGACCTAGCTGCATTAACATATGCTACTGAATTTCTGGATTTAGATAACTATTTTTTTTCATATGTCTTGTTGTATGTTGCTTCCTTTGGGGAAGTTGGGTTAGAATATGTAAAAATTATTGAACATTCTTCAAAGCAGCTCCTATACTAGCAGCATACGGATTGGGAGAAGCTCAACTCTGAACCAAGAACAGAATCTATGTAATATTAACAGCAACAATAATAATAGTATTATTATGACCTCTATTTAGGTCATCTCTGGCTTAGATACACACTAATGATTATCAAGATAGAAGTTGATTAAAATCTATAATTTTCCTCATTTTTAGTACAGAAATACAAAGCTCAGGATAGATAACACCCTGAATAACACAGCTTCAAAAGATCTATACAGAATAGTGTGGTGGCTTAATTTAATAAAATGAAATTCAAAAATATAAAGTCATATAATTAGATTCAAAAAGCAACTTTAAATGTACAAGATAGAAGAAAAATGATTAGACACAATTTGTAGGTGTTTTAGAAGATTTTAAGCTCAGTGTCAGTCAGAAGCATAATGTAGAAGGCACAAAACGTATGCAATCTTAGATGACATTGAGAGAGACATAGTTTTAGACACAAGAAAGTCATTGTCCATTTGTTTTTGTTTTCTTCTGTGCTCACATTGCATTGAAAAGACAGTATTCTGTATTGGTCACTACAAGTTTAATAGGATTTTGAATATCTGAAAAGTATTCAGAGTAGGAGAGGCAGGATGATAAAGGGCCTTGAATCCATCCTATATGAATATAATTCAAAAGTAGAGAAGTTCCCTGGAAACCATAATAGCGATCTTCCAATATTTCAAAGACTGCTTTGTGTAACCTAGATTAGACTTGTTCTATTTAGATCCAGGAAACAGATCCAGCAGCAATGTAAAGGGATTATAATGTAGCAAATTTGAACTTGATTTCAAGTAACATTTCCTAAAACTTAGAAATGTCCAGAAATAAAATATGTTGAGAAAATAATGCCTTCCCACTCTAAGTCTTCAAGCAGAAGCTGGATGACTACTTTCTAGGTATGTCATATTTGGTTTGGTACATAAACTGAAAAGTGAACACTGAAATCTCTTCCAATTTTAAAAATTTTGTGATTCTATAAAATCATCCCAAATTGGGGCAGCTAGGTGGCGCAGTGGTTAGAGCACCAGCCCTGAAGTCAGGAGGACCTGAGTTCAAATCTGGTCTCAGATACTTCCTAGCTGTGTGACCCTGGGCAAGTCACTTAACCCCAATTGCCTCAGCCAAAAAGCAAAAAAAAAAAAAAAAAAAAAAATCATCCCAAATTTTGCTGCACTCTCAAATTAAATAATCAGATTAAGGTTGAAATCTTGGCTAAAAGAACCAGATTCTCTTAGAATAGTCCCAATAGGTAGAAAGCAGTAAAGTTGGGATTATAATTCAAGTGGAATAGTCCCATTGAAATAATCTTTTTCCCCCTTCTTTTTCTTCCACATCTCTTCATTGGGGTATATTTTGTCATCTTGTCTAGGATCTGTAATAAGTCCTTCCGTATAAATCAAATGGACATATGTTAGCATGAGAGACTAAGTTCTGTTTCTGGGGGCTGGTTAGGTGTAGTAGGGCAAGGTTGATTTAATAATTATTGTTTAACAAAGAAATAAAAATATTCATTTCATGAAAGGATTGGATAGGATTATCTGTAAAATAGTTCCCTTAAGTTTCTAACATCCTATTAGAAAGCTTCTTGAGGTCAGAGACTGTTTTCCTGTATCCCCATTGCTTAGCACACTGGCACATGGTGTCTATTAAAAAGCCTTTTAATTTTTTGGTTTTAGAACATTTGGGCTTCAATCCAATTCAACATGAACATTGTGCGCCACCTTGTGACTAGTATAAATATTCTTCCAAGACCATTAACATCCTTAAATCAAAGGAAGAAAAGGGACTTGTATAGCAGCAACAAGGCTTCCTTTCACTAAAAGTCATTGTATAACATCTTTATTTTGTGTCAAGAAGGACATAATCTGTATTCAACTTGTAATGTGTATCTTTTATATCAAGTCTCAAGGTGATTGATGTACCTAGTGATGATATTTTTCTCAGTATTAAAATTATTTGTGAAACCAGAGATGGGTGCAATCTGAATGAAATTAGAGAACAATCATCATGATGAAAGCAAGGATCTTTTGAAATTTCATTATTTTTTTCAAAGTCACAGAATTCGAAAGGACCTTAGAGATAATTTAGTCTATGGGTCTAATTTTACAGATGAAGAAACTGAAGATCAGAGGTGATCCATGACTTGATTTGACCAATGCTATATAGGTAGCAAGCAGCAAAGTTGGGATTGTAACTCCAAAAGCCCCATGCAACTTTCATTCCAAACCTTTTTTCACTTGTCTTTTTCTTCAATGTGTCTTCAATGGCTTATAATTTGTCATCTTGTCCAGAATTGTGATAAGTCCTTGCACATAAATAAAAAATCTATAGTGTACTACTATGCACAGTGCTACAAGTCAAAGAGCTTACAGATTGACATAGGATTTCATTTTCCCCACAATTGTATTTTCAGCACTGAAGTCATCCCTGGTGAATCATCTTTCTATCTGTAGTTACACAGGTGGAGAGAACAAATAGCCCACATATACTTAGTCAAATTACCTAGCATCTCAAAAAGAAAAAATCAACAAATACAGTGGGATTTAGTTTTGTAGTCATCACTGACCTTTCAGCAGATCCCAGGGGAAGGGCAGAGCAATTGGTGCAATGGAAAGAATGCTAGACTTGGCATAGAGTCCTGGCTATTTGAGCATGTGTTCCTTCAATTGGCTTGTAAATTAATGAAAGGAAAGACTTGGTTTTCATTTCAATTTTTTTAACCACTCTACTCCCAGAGCAGCATTTAGGTCCATGCACAATAGAGGCATTAATACTTAAGTACCCATTGAAACTTCAATTTATGAAATTTGTTGCTACCTATAATATATAATTGGGGAATTCTCCAATCCTTAGTTTCTTCATCGGCAAATGGGAAATAATGACTGTACTATCTTCCTCATATAATTATTATTAGAGTAAATTTTATGTTTATCTATCTATATATTTTCTGTATACACAAAGTCTAAAATGTATACTTATAGTGTGTAGATAAACATAAACAAAAATATCGATATACATGTATACACATATTTATGTGATATACTATATACAGCTATACAATACATCTGTTTCTATGCATATGTATATATATGTATATATGTGCAACTTTAAGCTTTTTGATGAGATCTTTTATCGGTTTCTTGCTGTTTCAGCATCAGAATTCATCAAAAAGATTAAAGTTGCCTATTCCAAGTCTTGAATTCATTCCCCAGAAGGAGTTCCTTAACCAATTTCTTCTTCTATCACTTAGTTAGAAAAGTTTGACCTGATTTTTAATAGTTCATGCGTGCCTGTATATGTAAATATATCATCTATGTGTATCTATACATATACTTTCATGTGTGAGAATGCTTTGTTGCGTGTATACTTGTTATATACCACATATATTTTATATATATGTACAGGCACATACATATGTGATGCAGCTGCTTTGTTGCTGTTTAAAGAAAGCAGAACTAAGAGGTGTGTTCTGCTGCCATGTACAGAACTGTAACCATAGAACCATAGTCTCTGAGAACAGAAAGAGACTTTGGGGATTGTCAAGCCCCACTAATTTTAGTTTACAGATGCCTTTAACTGTATCACCAGGTCAAGTCAACAAATACTTATTCAGTCACAACTCTGTCGTGCTAAGTGCTGGGGATACAAAGAAAGGCAAAAAAACAGTTAGGAAGTTAGACAGAGAAATGATCTTTTTCATAGTTCTTGGTTTTTCCTTTTTCTTTCCCTCTAAGATTATTTTTTTAAAGTTCTTTGGCATGTTAGGGCTGCCGCTTATTAATTTTCTAAGCCTAAATATTCTTACTCATATCCTGAAATTATATGGTTTTAACAGTTAGAAAAGACATAGGAAGTTATCTAATACAATCATTCTATCTTTTCATGGTCTCTACTATATGGTTTCAGCAAAGAATTGATGGTTTAAATAGGTTCAGGTAGATAAGATACATAGACACAGATGAACAGATAGGTGGACAGTTAAATATCTAGTGATAAAAGGAGAGAGAGACAAACAGACAAACAGACAAACAGACAGACAGAGAAAGAGACAGAGAAAGAGACAGACAGAGGGACAGAGAGAGAGAGAGAGAGAGAGAGAGAGAGAGAGAGAGAGAGAGAGA
>JAJPUD010002286.1:12500-23216 GCA_023553655.1 Myrmecobius fasciatus | reverse complement strand
AGAGAGAGAGAGAGAGAGAGAGAGAGAGAGAGAGAGAGAGAGAGAGAGAGAGGAAGAGGAGTCAAGGAGAGAGGGACAAAGAGAGGGAAAGGGAGAGGGAATGGAAAAGGAAGAAGGGAAGGGGGAGGGAAAGACAGAAAAGAAGAGAGAGGGGGAGGGAGGGAGGGAGAGACAGAAGGACAGAGAGACAAAGAGACAGAGATAGAAATAGAGACAAAAGAAAGAAGATAGAGGAAGAGTAGCATCGAGTGTTTATTATGTACCAGGCACTAGGGTAAGTGCTGGGGGTATAATATAATTTCCTCCCCCTCTTCTGGCTCCTTCTGACCATTGCTCCTTCCATGTGGTCTCTCTAGTGTGTGGCTATAGAAACACAACAGTTTAGGCTATTTACCTGCCTCCAAAACATTTCTCCCTTTGTCTGCCACAAATTGTTCCTCTACCTGTCTACACCTTTCTTTCTATGACTGAATTCTGCAGTATGGTTAGGTCACTTTAAAGATGGTTTATTTTTTATTAAGGGCTTTTTGTTTTATTCTGTTATTTATCTATTTTTTTCAAGACAGTTCCTATCTTCAAGGAGTTTATTTAGTGGGGGGAAACTTTATATTAAAGGGAAATGGAAAGGAAGGGAGAATATTCCTGCAATGGTAAGGTGGTTAACAAGAAGGCAAAAAAGCTGAAAGAATGAGGAGTGGAGTTAGGAGTGATGTGAATGTGGCTGAGATGCTTAATCAAATTCATCAACCAAAAGAGATCTGAAGGATCAGCTTTCATAACAGGGAAAAGATAATAAGGAGCAGAATGGGAGCATCTCTAATCAGAATAACATTTTTTTTGCTCTAGAATCAGAATGATTCTGCTGGAAATTCATCATTCATTCATCCATCAATTTAATGGCTCCCCAAAGAGAGACAAGGAAAGCTCTGTGGTGTCTACATTAGATACTAATGATTAAATTCCATTTCCATTTCAAGTCACTTAGTGACTTAACAAGGCCAGTTAGTAAAACTGTCATTATCAAAACACAGACTCCCATGGGCAAACATTAGATTTAAGAAGGAAAAGGTCCCTATTTGTGGGCACTCTGTGGTACAACAGAAAGAGTTCTATCTCTGGAGACAGAGGATCTGGGTTTGGAGGCACTTAACCCTTTGGGTCTCAGTTTTTCTGTTGTAAGATGAAAGGACTTCTAAGGTTCCTTTCTAGCTTTAATTTTCTGATTTGACCATCATAAGCATGGAGCCCAATTTCATCCATCCTTGAATCTTTCCCCCTTCTTATCTGAGAGAGAGGGTTTGAGATTTGTATTTGCCATTACTTGTTCAAACTTGAGTAACTTATTTTAGCTCTTTGGTCCTCAATTATTTTATTTAAAATATAGGCGAAGGAAGATGATGGCTAAAATCTTTCCTAGGTAAATGTGACTGACTCAACTTCTCTCTCCAGTGAACCTGACATTTGACCTTATCTAACTATTGTTTAAGGTTGGCTGCCCTTCTGCTCTGTCCATCTCTTAACTTCCCTTATATTCCCTTCTCTTCCCTTCCCCCAAGTTTTCTATTTTCTTCTTTAGGCACAACTTTGTCCATTTGACTGGCAGGTAATTTGTGGAGCAAGTGGCAGGAAAGAATTGGGCCATGGTCAAAAAAGATTTCCTAACAGTCACATGGAAAATCGGAACCACAAACGATGACCCAGAATAAACTCTTTCTAAAGAGGTGAGCATTGCTGGGATCAATCTTGGTTTTGTTTTGTTTTTAATTTATAAACATGGAGACCACATGCTTTAGTGGGGAAAAAAATCATGGGCTGGAATTCAGGAGACCTAAAGTCTAGTTCTAGTTTTATCCTCTTACTTACTCTGGGACTTTGAACAAACCTCCATCTCTCAGGATTTCACTTTCTTTATCTTTAAATTGAAGAGAATATAGAGTAGATGATTTTTAAAGGCTCTTCTATGTCTAGGAAAACCAGGCTGTGTATTTGTCATGCACTGAGTGAGCATCTAACCTAACAGATTATTTGCTGTATGAATAACAAACTCATATTTGTATCACAATTCACATTACAAAGTACTTTACATGTATCATTTAGTTATTTTTTTACCGGAATCATTTCACCACAACCCCATGAGAGAGATTGTGTTTGTCCCCATTTTACAGATGGAGTAACTGAACCTTAAATAATTAAATGTTTATTTTCCCAAAGTCACACTCAATCCCTGGTCTCCTGGCTCCTTCTGACCAGTGCTCCTCCGATGTGGCCTCTCTAGTGTGTGGCAATAGAAGAAGCACAACAATTTAGGCTATTTACCCACAAAACATTTCTCCCTTTGTGTGCCACAAATTGTTTCTCTACCTGTCTACACCTTTCCTTCTATGACCGCATTCTGCAGTATGGCTAGATCACTTTAAAGACGATTTATTTTATTTTTTATTAGGGCATTTTGTTTTATGCTGTTATTTATCTAATTATTATTATTATTATTTTGCAAAAGTCCTCTCAGATTATTCGCTTCATTTTTAGACCTGGTGAATTTTCCCTTGAAATAAAAAATTACGGCTAAGCAAAACCAATCTCCATATTCTGACCGTGCTTGCAACATTACACCTCCATTGTCTTCTATTTCTCCAAGCAAAAAAGGGAAATACTTTCCTTCTGTCTGTTCCAGGACGCAAGATAGTTCGCAAACAAAACAAACCAAAGCATCTTGATCCATATTCTAGCCTGCTTCTCGTTCAGAGACGGACAGCTCACTCCCTAGCCCTGGAAGGTTCTTGGAAGCCTCCCCACCAAAAGGAGACCTGGATTTCCTCTCCAAAGAAAAGCGACTCGTTTGTTGAGACAGGGAGGCTTTTGGAAGTGCTCACGGCGGAAAGCGCCCTTCGGCTCCTCGGGAAAGGATTGGGAGCGTGAGGACGTGTGTGAGCCTGTGGGACGGAGCTTGGCTCTCTCCACAAGGTGTCAGTGCAAAGCTGCAGATCGATCGTGAAGGACCGTCACCGCGGGAGGGGAAGGGGGGAGTGTCGGCAGAACTATGCAGCTGGGGAATGCTAATCCTCCCGTTTCCAAATCCCAGGGAGAGTGGGCAGGCCAGGGATTAACTCTTGCCAGCACGAGGCTCCCGCAGCTTCCTCCAGCACCGGGAGAAAGGGCCGGGGGTAATGAGGCAGGGCTCCTGCCTGTGGGAAACCAGGAGCTAATGGACTGTAGCGGGGAAGGGGATGTGAAGGCAAAGCCAGGAAGCCGCCCCTGCCTTCAGGGAACAGGGCTGGAGCCCAGGGTTTTTTTCCTTTTCTTTGAAGAAAGGGGGGTAGGGTTTGTGGCTGGGGAGAAGCTGACCTTATTTCCTTATTCTCCTGGCTACTACTTTTCTTAGGTTCTGGTTAGGATGTCTGGGGCAAGCATCCTAGGGCCCTCAGGGAAGGAAGCTTAAAATGACATCTCACCCACAGGACACAGGTCCAAGCACTCCAATTAACAAATACCCCTGAAAATCTGGGCAGATGACCTTTCTGGGTCTGCATTTTCACAATTATAAATCGAAAAGGTTATGATAGATCAGGTCTTCTTAAACTTTTCCACTCTTACTCCCTTTTCCCCAAGAAATTTTTATGTGACCCCAGATATATAGGTATATAAAATAGGTATACAAATCAAACATTTTGTCTTTCACAGAGCCTTACATATTCAATCCTTCAAGATAGAGAGAAGAGCATATTTCCCTTGCCTAGTAAAACAAACAAAAAACCAAAGCAAAAACAAGTTCCCCTCCTTCTCCCTAAGATTTGGAGTCATGGGTTCATAGGATCATTGATTTATTATCCAGAGAGATCTTAGAGATCATTTATTACCCAGTTTCTTAAACTGTGGATCATGACCCCATATGGGGTCTCATAACTGAATGGGCGGTCACAAAATTATGATTTATGATCACTAAATGTTTGATTTGTATGCCTATTTTATATGCCTATATACCTGAGGTTACGTAAAAATTTCTCTGGCAAAAAGGGGTAAGAGTGGAAAAGTTTAAGAAGCCGTGATCTATTATAACCCTTTCAATTTATAATTGTGAAAGTGCAGGCTAAGGGAGGCCATCCGCCCAGACTTACAGAGGTATTTGTCAATGGTAGTGCTTGGCTCTGTGTCCTTTGACTTAATACCAAGGACTTTTCCACTGATGTTGCAAATCCATAATTTTAGAGAAGAGACCTCAGTTTAAATGCTATTCTCAACACTTGCCTCTTCCTCATCTAAAAAATGAGACTAAAATAATACTTGCATTATTTATCGCTTTGGGTTGACCTCAAGCAAGATCATATGTGTATATGTGGTTTATAACTAGAAAGCACTTTTTAAATGTAAAGTATTATTATTTTTACAGGCTCCCAAGGAAAAGAAAATTCATATTCTCTTTCAGTCTTTTATTTTAAGTTTATTACAACTTGAGACATTAGTGAGAGAAAACTATTTAGAATCATATACATAGGGATGCACCTTAGAGATTAAGTCTTAACTTCTCATTTAAGAGATAGAGAAAATGAGACACATGCAGTAAATGAGATTTGCCTTAGGTTATACAGCTAGTTATAGAAGAGTTGGAACTAGAAAACAATTGTGGTGACTTCCAGTCTAGCGGTATATCTATAACATTGTATTGCATGCTAGCTACATTTCTCAATTCTGGCTTCCTTCTGCTTTAATTCTAATTATATTGGAATAATTATTAAAATTTAAAATTATTAATATAAATGGAATAATAAAATAATTAGAATAATAAATTCTAATATTCTAAAAACAACATTCTCATCCATCATTCAGGTACATATTTTAATAGGGTAGTCGTCATCCTCAACATGGTATAATAGATTAATTACTGGACTTAGAGGCAGAAAAACAGCTTCAAATTCTTATCTCAGACACATAAGGCTAGGCAAGTCATCTCAACCCCCTTGGACTGCAGTTTCTTCAAATGAGGGGGCTGGACCTCATTTTTGCTATTCTTTCAAGATTAAAATTTACAAGGCTACTGTGTAAAACTGAATCTTCTACCCAGTTCTCAAGATACTTAATAATCTGATCCCATCCACTTATTCATGATGTATTTAGCCACGTTGGTCTGCCTCCTTTGCTCGATATAATGCTATTCTGCCATAACTTGTAATGATTAGCTATATCCAGCTATGTTTTAAGTCCATATTAAGTTAAACTTCCTCTGTGATGCCTTTCCTGATGACTCCAGAACTGATTGAATGTAATTTTGTTTATTATTTAAATGCAAAATAGAAAAAAAGGCAATGATTGGGTTAAAGTGCTAATTCTGACACACACACTGGCTATATGATAATGGGTAGCCTACTTAAACTTTCAGGTAACTTTAAAAATTATGATATAGAGAAATTATGATCTGCACAGATGGAAGGTGTTACCATCCTGGACATTCTCACAAATCCAGACCAAAAAATACACAGTGATGTCTGTGATGTGTGTGTGTGTGTAGTTTATTATTTTTGTGAGTATGTTTTGCTTTTCCAAGTAGACTGTGAGCTCCTTGTGGCCAAGAACTGTATCTACTGCCTTCCTCACAGTATGAAGCATGATGTTGAACATATGGTCAGTACTCAATAAATGAATACTGATGAATTGCTTCCAAAAAGAAAGAGATATTTTTTGAACTCTCCTTTGTTTTGGTATATCACTGACTACTTTCTACTACTAAAACAAATCATGGAAAATATAGCCTTTCTGAATGTTCAAATGTTTTTTGAAGGATCACTGAGGAATCAAAAGAAAGAGGACTGGTCTTGAGATTCAGGAGATACAGGTTCTAATGTTCTGTGTCTACTTGGCTGTATAACTTTGGGAAAATCACTTTCTTTCCTTCTGGGTTTCAGTTTCCTCATCTATTAAAAAGAGAGGATTGGATTAGACTATCCTAACACTTCTATGGTCAAGTAAGTTTACTAGTGATAGACATGAATGGGGGCATCATCTTGCTTCCCAAATTCTCATGTCTGATTTGTGAAGATTCGGAATTGGACTCTGTATATTTTGCCCAAAGTTAGTGAGTTTGTGAAAAACTAAGAAGGATCTTACAAGGAAAATTCTGTAGTGCTTTTTCTATTTATGTCAATTCAAAAAAAAAAACATACTTTCCCCCCTGTGAATAAGATATTTGTCATAATGTTTATTAACAGAATCACCAACACACACTGGTAAAGTTTTCCATGATCACCTATAAATTAATATATTTATTTATCCAGAAAAGTAAATGCATTAAAAACAGGTCCATTGCTGAGCAGAGACACAGAAAGTCTTCATGGATTTGGAAGCTATTACATTGGACCCCGGTATTTATTCACAAGGGACATGGTGAGAGGTGATTTTTATCTGATGATCATCAGGTAAGATATTAACTTTCATGTTTATACACATATAATAGTTCATCTTTCATCTTTTTAATTATATAAGTCTAATCATACAATCATAGAAAGTTAGAGCTAGGTCTTAGAGATAATTTAATATTTCATTTTACAGATGAAGAAACAGTGGAAGGGAAATGACTGCTAAAATCATGCAATTAGAAGCAGAGCTGAGACTGGAACCTAGATTTCCTGCATTCAGTTCAATACTTACTGTAAACATATCCCAGTGAAGGATCTGATTCTAGACAATAGACCTCTTGATTAATTCAACTCATTTAAATTTAAATAAAAATATTTTTTTAAAAAACCCATTACTATAGGGATATGAAGCAAAAGAAAAAAAAATAGTCTCTCTCCTAAGGGAGTCTGCATCCTACTGTAGGGATATATATGATAAGAACAAATAAATAAATTTAAGCTGCTTCTGAAAAAGTAAGTTTATGGGGAAACGCTTCCCCTGGGAGGTGACTGAGCTAAGGAAATTGGGGCTTCTATAACATAGAGGGCTGTGGAGGGCTAGAAAGGAGGGAAGGATTAATCTAGGCAGGATGGGTAAATCTGCTCCAAGGTATGGACTCAGGAGATTTCAAGGAACTCCTATGAGACCAGTTTGATTGGACCATCGAATGTGTGAAGGGGAGGAGTAAATCTGAAAAGGCAGGCTGAAGGCAGATTATTGAGAGGTTTAAATGTCTGGCAGAAGATATTGCATCCTAATGAGGGTGGCCTAGCTGCACCAGATCTAAAACTATATTATAAAGCAGTGGTCACCAAAACCATTTGGTACTGGATAAGAAATAGAGTAGTGGATCAGTGGAATAGGTTAGGTTCACAGGACAAAATACTCAATGACAATAGTAATCTAGTGTTTGATAAACTCAAACCCAGTTTTTGGGATAAAAACTCACTATTTGACAAAAACTGCTGGGATAATTGGAAACTAGTATGGAAGAAATTAGGCATTGACCCACACCTAACACCATATACCAAGATAAGGTCAAAATGGATTCATGATGTAGGCATAAAGAATGATATTATAAACAAATTAGAACAATGTAGGATGGTTTACCTCTCAGACCTGTGGAGGGGGAAGGAATTTGTGACCAAAGAAGAACTAGAAGTCATCATTAATCACAAAATAGATAAGTTTGACTATATCAAGTTAAAAAGTTTTTGTACAAACAAAATAAATGCAGACAAGATTAGAAGGGTAGCAGTAAACTGGGAAAATATTTTTACATCCAAAGGTTCTGATAAAGGCCTCATTTCTAAAATATATCGAGAATTAACTCAAATATATAGGAATTCAAGCCATTCTCCAATGGATAAATGGTCAAAAGATATGAACAGACAATTTTCAGACGAAGAAATTGAAACTATCTCTGGTCACATGAAAAGGTGCTCCAAGTCACTATTGATCAGAGAAATGCAAATTAAGACAACTCTGAGATACCACTACACACCTGTCATATTGGCTAAAATGACAGGAAATGATAATGATAACTGTTGGAGGGGATGTGGGAAAACTGGGACACTGATACATTGTTGGTGGAACTGTGAACGGATCCAACCATTCTGGAGAGCAATTTGGAGCTATGCTCAAAAAGTTATCAAACTGTGCATACCCTTTGACCCAGCAGTGTTTCTACTGCGCCTATATCCCAAAGAAATTTTAAAGGAGGGAAAGGGACCCACATGTGCAAAAATGTTTGTGGCAGCCCTTTTTGTAGTGGCAAGAAACTGGAAATTGAAAAGATGCCCATCAATTGGAGAATGGCTGAATAAATTATGGTATATGAATGATATGGAATATTATTGTTCTGTAAGAAATGACCAACAGGAGGATTTAAGAGAGGCCTGGAGAGAGTTGCATGAACTGATGCTGAGTGAAATGAGCAGAACCAGGAGAACATTATACACAGCAACAAGACTATACGATGATCAATTTTGATGGACATGGTTCTCTTCAACAATGATGTGATTCAAACCAGTTGTTCATCGATGAAGATAGTCATATACATCCAAAGAGAGGCCTGTGGGAATTGAGAGTGAACCACAACACAGCATTTTAACACTTTCTGTGAATATTTCCATGCATTTTGTTTTCCTTCTTAGGTTGTTTTTTCTTCTTCTCTTTCTAGATCTGATGTTTCTTGTGCAGTAAGATAATTGTATAGATATGTATACATGTATTGTATTTGTCATATAATTTATCCTATTTAGCATGTATTAGATTACCTGTCATCTAGGGGTGGGGGGTGGGGGGAAGGAGGGGAAAAGCTTGGGAAAAAAAGTTTTTGCAAAGGCCAATGTTGAAAGGTCACTCATATGTTTTGTAAATAAAAAGCTTTATAAAAAAAAAGAAGATATTGCATCCTAATCTAGAAGCACTAGAGAGCCATTGAAGTTTATAGCAGGGTAGTGTTGTGTTCAGAACCCTGCCTTCAGAAGATGAGCCATTTTCCAAGGGATTCTAGTTTCTCCTTGAAAGCCATCCAGTGCACCTTGCCTATACCCCAGGGCTTTTCCTTGCTAAGATTTCACCAATCTCTAGCCCCTGCTTCAATTTTCAAGGCACAGAACATCTGATTTTATTAGTCCCTGAGCCTCCTTGGTTCCTTGGGTTCTGAGATTTGTCGAAGTTGGTCAATAAACATTTATTAAGCACCTACTATGTGCCATGCTAAGTATTATGCTAAGTGCTGGGAGTAAAAAAAGAGGAAAAAGATCATTCCTGCCCTCAAGGAGTGCTAATGAATTGTACTCTGCTTTCCATTTTATCTAATTACTACCCTTCTTCCTTATTGTTATTGTATCTTGGCGATTACTTATAATAAATATATTACATATATATGCGTGTATATATATATATATATATATCCATCTATCCATCTATCTATCCATTCATTTATCTATCCATCTATCTCTCTATCCTGTGTGTGATCTGTCTATCTGTCTATCCATCAGTCTATTTTCTATTTATCCATATTACTCAAACCCAAATCACTCTGGTTTTCATTGATTGAGCAACAATAGGTCCCAGGCCAAGCCTCACTAGGTCATTGTTTGGGCCCTCATTGGTTCAGAATGAATGTAAATAGCAATTGTTTCTGTTTTGACCAGAAATCCTGAAGTCTTTCTCTCCCAGATTGATTTTTTGAGGCCATTGTCTACCTCATTTCTTACCTAGCCTTAATCACTGATTGATTTAGTGGTTGCTTCAATCAGACCTTAACCTGTTAAAGACCTTAGCCTAAAAAGGCTGTTTCCCACTACATCCAGGGCCATCTCTAGTCATCCTAATCTATAATTTGCTACTGGAGCCAGATAACTCTGGAGGATAAAATGAGGCTGGTTACTTTGCACAGCCTCCCTCACTTAACTTCAACTCACTTGCATGTCAGGGCATCATTTCCCCAATGCCAAGATCCTGTTTGAGAACAATGGACAAGCAACAACAATTTGTATTTTGGTGATTACTTATAGTAACCTGCTGCTTCTATCTTCTCTCCAACCTCACCTTCATAGAAAATCTCTGACCTCTCTACTTTTTTTCATAATTAATATTATATTTTTAGAGCTTTATCCAATTAATTTAAGGCAGTGATCCTGGAAAACTTGTAAATCTTCCTCCTGGAATGTGTGTGTGTGTGTGTGTGTGTGTGAGAGAGAGAGAGAGACAGAGACAGAGACAGACAGACAGAGAGAGACAGAAAGACACACACACACACACACACACACACACAGAGAGAGAGAGAGAGAGAGAGAGAGAGAGAGAGACTTTAAGCTATCATTTGACTTTAATATAAGGAAGTTCCTAGTCCTTGCCTAGAAATAATATTTGATGAATGGAGAAAAGGAAGATAAGACCATGAGAATACTAGGTATCTGAAGAAAATGAGAAGGGTGGGTATTATTGGATGGATAAATTTTGTCTATTTTACAGTTTTACCTAAGGCCTGACCCTCGTGGCCACCCTAGCAAACAGACAATGTGGGTTGCAGTAATGAGGAATTCCTGCAGTGTATTCAGGTGGAATATGATCTGGCCCTCTAAGGATGAGTAATGCAATGAGGGGTGGTTGGTTCCAGAATTGACAAAGACTCGGTGGCATAGGGCATGTCAGGAATAGTGACAAGGCCAATCTGACTTAAGCAGGCAGTTTATTTTAAGGGGAAAGATGATCAAAATAACTGCAAGTAGGTTGAGGGAAATCATGAAGCATTAAGCAAAAGTTAAAAATTTCTGAATGCTTCTTAGAAGTGGTCTTATTTGAAAAATATTACAT